>JACEIK010000216.1:177090-202119 GCA_018107945.1 Datura stramonium | reverse complement strand
TAGTTAGAGGAATGGGTCCAGTCCCTGTGGGTTCGACAATCCGGTTCTTAAAAAGAGCCACTATATTACTTGCATGACCCGTACACTTGCGGGCACGTCAGGTCTCATGGTTCCTGGGAGGAAAAATTGCAAAGTTGCTAAACTTGTGCTACATTGCTTGAGACGAGACACCCCATGACTCGTCCTATCTCACCACGGGTCATAGTATGAGTCGTGGTGACTAGAACCTGGTGAAGACTCTGGACTATTTATCACGAGTCATCCCATGACTCGTGGCCTCACACTAGGACTGGCGTGAGTCATTCTGTGGGAAAAATATAATTTTCTGCTGGTTTATGCTTTTTTTTCTAGGATATGATATTAGAAACTTTTGGGGTATTATACATGGAGTCCATTTTGACCCTTGGATCTCCACCGCAAAAGATAGTCAAAATCGATCATACCTCACCCATTAATTAGGGTGAAAGATAGTCCATCCCTATCTTGGAGGCGAAAAATCAAGAAGTTGTGCCGATGAACATTGATAGAGATGAAACCAGTGATAACACTTTGCTTCTTTCAAGGAGGTCCTGAATCGCTTGAAGTATTTGGTGAAGATGGTCATTTGTTTAAGGAGGTTGATCTTATAGAATTGGTTGAATCCCATCTCTGGCCACCCTTTGCTCCGGCTGGTGCTGATCTAGTGGGTAAAGAAATTAGTTCCTTACCTACTTTATTTGTTGCTCCTTGACAGTTGGTCCCCTCTATATTTTCTACGACTGCTCGAGCCTTGACTTCAGCTACAAAACCTCACCGAGCTTCCAAGCCTTTTGGTTTTAAATCCCGATTAGTTGACACCATCCCTGTATTGGAGCAACATTCTGATAAGATACACATGGCCACTATGATTGGTTTATGAGGAGGTTACTTGATCATGAAAACAATCTTGGTGGCCAACTACTTGAAACCTTTGGTCACTAAAAATAGTAAAGGTAAGATGGACAAAGTCTCCCTGCATTCTTGTTCAACATAACTATGCAAGTTTATGCTCATGCAAATATAATTGGGTTACTTGAAAGAAAAATAATAATACAAAAGTGAAAAATAAAGATTAAACACAAGAAATTAAAGATAGGCAAAATTTGAGAATAAAATCCCCAAATTCAAAAATAAGTGCCAAGAACCCTAATTGATCTCAGTATTAAAAAATAAACAGATTAAAGCTAACTATGAAACTAATAGATTCAATTTAAGAACATAGATTAAAAAGTGATTTAGACCTAATTCGAAGAAATTAAAGACAATAATTAGTATAAGACTAATTACCTTCTTTAATTTATGAATAAGAACCAAAGATATCAAGTTAAAAAATTAATTTTACCTGTTAAAAATGATCCTTGCAAGGTTGTAGAATAAATTTCAAGTAGCCACACACAAATGTGTATGTTACACCCCATAAAATGTTATCGGTTAATAGGCGTACTGTCACACCCTGAGTTTACACCCTGGACGGGACACGGTACTTGGAGTCATAAATAACCCCAAGTCAACCCCTGGTCTATAATATACCGGCATTCTGAGTAACATATAAATATATACAGTGGATGTTTAAAGCAAAAATATAAACATTTGAGAGAATGAAGCTGGTTCATAATAATTGAAAATATTTGAACAAAGCTACAAGTTTGATAAACCAAATCTATGTCTGAAAGCCACTACAATTGATGAGTTTCTGAGACAAGTCCCTAGCTAACTCCAAATAAAAATAAAAGGAAAGAAAATGTAACTGAATTAAATAATCTCCATCCTCAAAGAATGAGGACTCACCAACTAGAACAGCTGAAGTCTTCGGAGAGCGATCGGCTAGCGAGGGCGAGATAGAGATCCTGCAGCTGTATCATAAAACGATACAGTATAAAAGTATGCATCTGTACTTTGAATGTACCGAGTAAGTGGGAGAAAACATAACACAATGGAATAAAAGTGCTGAACCGAAAAGACATGCAATGACCAACTAAAGCTACTGAACTTGAATAACTGAAATAACTGAGGTGGTCTAAAAGTCCATGTTTGATGGTCAAGGACATGCCCTATTTCTGAGATACTAAACTGAACTGATCTGAAATTGAACTGAATTGACATTGAACTAATTGACCGGTGGGAGAGCCCAATCGACATGGCAACCACGTGAGCTAGACGTGGAGTCATATGTATTATCGGTAGGAACTCATATAGCTTGCCAAGGTATAAGGCGTGAACTGGGTGATCACAAGATTCTCGGGACCATCAGGCCAATAAAACTAAAACCTAGGGTGGCAACGCACTGGGAACCTAGGAACATTGGAACCCCGGTCCCCGCTGCTAAGTCCACCTCCCACTGCATAGGCCTAGACTGATTACTAAGCTGATAACTCAAAAATGGGGTCCGAGACTAAATAGATACATATCTAAAATCACCTTGAGAGTCTTAGCTGACTAGACTGAACCGGGGTTCTAAGACTAGTCAGAGCGCTTATTTGAAAGCGTTGTAACCATCTAATGAACTACCGGCAATCTGATGCTAGGGTGCTAAGGCTAGTCAAAGATACTGGTCTAAAGTGTCATGACCACCTAGTGGACCACCAAAAAATGAATTCTGAAGGCGATTCTTATAACTCGGGAGGCACTTTAATATACTGGAATTTCTCGTGCTCAAATTGATCGCCTGGACATTTCCGACCGACACGAGAATTTAACATTTTTGGCTAAAACTGAATTAACCGTAATCTGATTTAGTTTCAATGCTACTAACAATATGGAAGTTCCCAACACTTATAAAATCAAGCAAAATTTTGATATTCAAACACTATTGAAAAATTCAAGATTTTCTAGTTCAAGAAATAGGCCAAATTTCACTTCAAAAAAATAAATATCATTTCAGTCATAAACTGGTGGAAAATATCTATAACTAACATGAAGTAACATTCCACATGTATTAGACGTGAAGTATGACTAAAATTTCTTAACATTCGATAATTCCAAGGCTAGAACTGAGTAGAGAAAAGTAGGAGGAATTTGGGGACACAAGGGAAGTAATTATTCCTGTTGAATTCCCACAATCACGGGAGATGGGAAAACCTAATCTAATTCCTTGAAAAATCTGGAGATGAATCACCCTAACTTTTGCTCGAACCTGCCCGAGAGAACTCTACGCTTAACTCGTTGAGAGATGAGGAAAAAATAGAGAAATCATCATTTCCTCAAAACCCCCGACTTAACCCGAAACGATATAGTTTAGGACTAGGTAGGTGGAATTACAAAAGTAACCCTGGTCTTTAAATCTGGAATTTAATGATCAATCCTAACAACGGGTCACCTAACGAGTCGTTGCTGAAGATCGCGACTCATTGGACCAGTCATTGGTTCAACTGCTCGGGTCCTGGATTCACCGGTTCTGGCAACAGGAAATACTGCAACTCATTACGAACCACTGGTCATTGGTTCCTCCCGTGGTCACCGGGCAAGGAAAACTGGAGACCAAGCAATGGATGACACAACGACTCGTTAGTTGAACCAACAAAAATGTCGCGGTTCAACTTAGGTTCACTGGAGGAATTTTTCTGGAAATGCCTAAGTTGAAACACGGGGTTGACAATGACTCGTTGGGAGAAACAACGAGTAATTGTTTCCTCTTCTTCACTAGAAGGAGATTTCAAGATATCTCACACGAAGACTTCACAATCGGGTCAAAGTGTTTCGACAAACGACTTGTCCGTTGAGTCATGGGGTCTTGGGAAGGGTTTCTGGGCTAGGGGAAACCACGACAAATAGGATGACTCCTTTTTTCTCACAACGAGTCATTCCTTATCTAGTTGGTTCCCAAGTGGCTAAGACTCCAGACTCACGACTCGGCACAGCTGAGTCGTTGGAGCTGATCATGACTGCTTGTCTCAGTCATTTTGAGAATTTTTTTGGTTTTTTCTGCTGCATTTTTCTTGGATGTCTAAGTCTGGTCTAGGAAAGTTTTTTTAAGGTGTTGCAATATCCCCTTAGGATAATTCATTCTAATGAAGACTAAAACTACAGTAAAACTAGAAAAGAATGATTTCTTTTAGATCAGACTATGAGATGGTTTTTGGAGGAGTAACTGACTCCGAACTGACTTTACGGTACTAACAGAGCTGATGCTACTAGAATGCACATAGAAAATCTAAATAAAGTTGGTGAGTATGGGAGGAATAGAGTACTAGGGAGGAATTTAGTACCTACGTTCTAATCGAACTAAAAGGGAACAAGTGTGGGTATCTAGCCATCATATCTGCTTCATCTTCCCACATAGCTCTTTCTACATGCTGATTCTCCATAAGACCTTGACTGAAGCTACTCCTTGTTCCTCAATCGGCAAACCCGACGGTCAAGGATCTGGACTGGGACCTCCTCGTATGAGAGACTATCTTACACTCCCACACTGTCCAATGGCACACCTGCTGATCACCGATGCACTTTCAATAGTGACACATGGAATACTAGGTGCACAGATGCCAATTATGAAGGTAATTCCAGCTCATAAGCTACCCTGCCAATTCTTCTCAGAATTTTGTAGGGTTCCACATATCTCGAACTAAGCTTTCCCTTCTTTTCCCAAAACTCATCACCCTTTCATGGGTGAAATTTTCGTATAGACCCAGTCATCCACAACAACCTAATTTTCTTTCTCACATCAAGATAAGATTTCTTGATGACTCTGAGCTGTTTTCAATCTTTCCTGATGAGCTGTACTTTAAAGGTAGCTTCATGAACCGAGTCTGGCCCGCGATTATAGCAGCTTCACCAACCTCAAACATCCAATAGGAGACCGCACCTCCTACCATGCAATGCCTCAAACGGGCCATCTAGATACCGGAGTGGTAGCTGTTGTTGTACGCAAACTCGATAAGAGGCAATGGTTCATCCCACCTGCCCTTGAAATCGATTACAAACTTCAACATATCTTCTAGGGTCTGAATAGTCTGCTCAGCTTTCCTATATATCTATGGGTGAAAAGTTGTGTTGAGCTTGACCTGGGTACCAAGTCCCTTCTGAAAAGATTCAGAAACAAGTGAAAAATCGTGGGTACCTCTCGCCTGAAATAATAGATACGGCACCCCATGAAGTTCGACTAACTCCCAGATATAAAGCCTAGCATAGTCCTCAGTTGAATCTGTAGTTTTAACTAGGAGGAAATGTGCTGACTTAGTCATCCGGTCTACTACTACCCATATAGAATCATGCTGCTGACGAGTTCGAGGTAGACCCGTAATAAAGTCCATATTCACTCTTCCCACTTCCACATGGGTATGTTGATATCCTCGGTCATATCTCCCGGTCTCTCGGTGCTATACTTGACCTTCGTTGGCACTTCGTGCATTTAGCTACAAATTCTAGCAATGCCTTCATGCAATTCCACCAGTAAATATCCCATAAATCGCGGTACATTTTAGTAGCACCAGGGTGGATGAAGTATCTCGAGCTGTGTGCTTCAACAAATATTTGTTTTCTCAAGTCACCGATATCCGGTACAATAAAATCTTCCTGGTACGGAGCATACCATCTCCTCTTTGGAGAAAGCCTCACCCTCCTTTCCCCTGAAAACTGCTTCCTTAAGTTTATGTAAAATGGGATCTTCATCCTGTTTGGACTTAACTTCAACAATCAAAGAGGAAACTGACTCATTTTACATCACCATACCCACCCTCACTGAAATAACCAATCACTCTAACCGAGCTAGTCCAGGAATATCCTTCGCCAATTCCTTTTTGCCTTCCTCGCATGAGCCACGCTACCCATAGACACTCTGCTTAGGCGTCAGCCACCACATTGGCTTTCCCAGGTGATATAGCACACTCATGTCATAATCCTTCAGGAGCTCTAACAACCTTCTATAATGAAGATTTAGGTCCTTCTCTCGACTGAATACATACGAAGGCTCTTAGACGGCGGAAAATATCCACGCAAGCTCGTATAGTGTTTCATATTTTCAACGCAAACACACGCTGCTGGAATTCCAATTCATGAGTTGGATAATTCTTCTCATGAACTTTGAGTTGTCTGGAGGCATATGCTATCACCTTTCCCAACTGCATCAGAACACAATCGAGTCCAACTCGAAGCATCGCACATATAAAACCATCTGATCCTTTCGGTAGGGTCAACACTGTAGCGGTAGCGAGTCGAGTTTTTAACTCCTGGAAACTCTTCACACGCATCTGACCACTGGAATTTCCATCTTCTGAGTCAGCCTAGTCAGAGTAGAGATGCTATAGAAGAAAAGCCTTCCACAAAGCGCGCAATAACAGGCCAAACCCATGAAACTTCTAATTTGATTGGGGAGGTAGTTCTGGGGGCCAGTCTCATGGCTATATTCTTGAGGATCAACCTGAATACCTCACCCGAGACCACATGACGCAAGAAAGTCACATACTTTAACCAGAATCTGCACTTGCTGAATCCTTGGCGAACAACTAGCGGTCTTTGAGGGTCTCAAGCACTATCTCAGGGGATTGCATGTTTTTCCTCGCTTCTGGAGTATACCAAAATGGTCGTCGATCAACACAATGACGAACATATCTAGATACTAGTTGAAGACTCTATTCCATCAAGTCCATAAAGGGTGAAGGGGCATTTGTTAGTCCGGAAGGACTTAACCACAAACTCGAACTGACCATACCGAGTCCTAAAAGCTGTTTTCGGTATGTCACATTCTCTTATTCTTAGCTGATGATACCCTGACCTAAGATCTATTTTGGAGAAACAGTTGGCCTTGAAGTTGGTCAAACGAGTCGTCAATTTTGGGTAGGGGATACCTATTGTTGATTGTGACCTTATTCAACTGACAATAATTGATGCATATTCTGAGGGTACCTTCTTCTTTCGCATTTAATAGTACTCGAGCACCCCAGTGGGAGAGATGTCAGTCTGGATAAAACCTCTTATCAAGAATATCTTTTAGCTACTCCTTCAACTCCTGGGTTCACTGGGGCCATGCAATAAGGAGGGATGGAGATGATGAGTATCTAGAATAAAATCTATACTCAAAGTCGATTTCCCGTTCGTGAGGAACGGAAGATCTTCGAGGAACACATCTGAAAATTCGCTGACAACAGGACTGACTGATAGTTGGGGTCTCAGAGTCGAAATCCTTGACCTGAACTAGATGGTAAATACATCCCTTAGATAAGCTTTCTGGCCGTAAGGTAGGAAATAAACTCAATTTCTTAGGCGCCTCGAACTACCGCCCGTCCATTCTAGATTGCCAGCTCATTAGGAATTGAAACCTGATGACCCTTGTTCTGCAGTTGACTGAGGCATAACCGAGTGTAACCAATCCATTCCAAGAATGAGGTCGAAGGACCATGTCTAACCTCTGCTAATAACTAGAATGACTTTATTTAAGACTGAGATTGGGTAGTTTCTATACACTCGATGGCTCTAACCGACTCGCCAACTGGTGGAGACTAAAAATAGTTCTGAGAGGACCTTTGGACTGATATTAAAACTGAAAAGATATGTATGGAGTCATGAATAATAGTATGGCCCCTGGATCTAGTAGGGCATATACATCTAGGTGGAAAAGACATAACATACTGGGACTCTATCCGGAAGGGAGTTCTCCTGATCTTGACAAGATGATAATGCATAAAAACAGTTTTCACATTGACCACTCTCCGTACCTAATGTATTAGCCTGCTGGAGCTGGTCGGCCTACTGAGCTAAGTTGGAGGCAGTGGATTGTAACCTTCCCATCCCCACCGACGTGGCATTCTTTATGCCGATGACCAAGCTGTCCACAATCAAACAGCCATTTCTGACCTTGAAGACACTCTCCTGGGTGATTCTTGCCACCTCTAGAGCAAGCTGGATATCTGTTGCCAGCACTGTAGTTCTCGTGGAGTGAGAGCCAGATGCTCCACCTTGATCTCCGATTTAGATCGAAAAGTAGGGGCGTTGATGAGTCGGGGTGTTGGATCCCCTTCGCGCGCCGCCGTCGTTGTTGCTGTTGTGGGTGGCTCTACTGCCAAACCTCTGGGTGGCCATATAGTCTGATTGGCCAGTCCTTCCCCGCTTGTTCTTTTTCTCCACATCCTCAGTTTTTCTGCCTTAATCTGCTGGGCATAGATAATCATGCTTGGGAGTGTCGAAATTTTTAATCAAAGATCACTGCCCCACACTCTTTGGAGGACCAGTTTTGACACCCCGTTAACAAACTTTATCATGCGAGCCCTTGGCTCAGCCACCATCTCTGGAGCATATTTGGACAACCTAGTGAACTCTAGAGCATACTCTTATACTGTCAGGTTTCCCTATCTCTGCATTCATGAACTCCGCTACTTTCGCCTCCCTGAGCTCCCAAGGGAAGAATCTGTCTAGGAAGGTTGTAGTGAACTCCTCCCATTGCACCGATCCTGCTTCCACTGGCCTCCCTCCTTCCACTATTCATGCCATACCTGGGCTACCCCTTTCGCCTGGTAGGCAGCCAAGTCGGTACTCTTCCGAGGGACCGACATCCATAATTTGGGTGATCTTTTTAATCTGATCCATAAATCCTTGTGGGTCCTCTCCACCTTTAATCCATGAAAATCCAGAGGGTTCATCCGAGTGAAGTCCCTAACCCTAGCAGCTGCTGCTGCGAAACTGTTGTTGTTGATCGGAACCTCCTGTTGGTTCACATGGTTGGTAAAAGTTTGAGCGAGCAGCTAAATGGCCGCCCTGAATTCTGCTGTAAACACCGAGTCGTCCTGAGGGGCTGCCGCTGTGGTGGGGCAGGTCGGTGAGCATTACCGGCCCTTTCTTTTCATTACCACATCGCGAGGCATAATTCACTAAAATGAAACAGAAAGTAATGAGTTAAGAGGATGATTCTGGAATTGAATTTCAACGCATGATAAGGAGTATGAATAAAGGGAATTTTTTCTAATAACATCTCAGCCTCCCCATCATAAGTGCTGGGTGGGCATCACACCTATGAAGAGGACTCTACTCGATGCGGATTTCGGCATATCCAGGATACTCTAAACCTAGTTCTTTGATAACAAGTTTGCTACGCCCGAGTTTACACCCTAGATGTGGACATGGTACTTGGAGTCAGCGGTGTAACCCCAAGTCAACTCTCTGGTCTATAATATACCGGCATTCTGAAAGTAACATATAAATATATACGCGTGGAAGCTTAATGCAAAAATATAAACATTCTGAGAGAATGAAGTCAAGTTCATAATAATTGAAAAATATTTGAACAAAGCTACAAGTCTGAAAACACAAATCTTTGTCCAAAGCTACTACAATTGATGAGTTGTTAGGAAAAGCCCCCAGCTAACTCCAAATCTAAATAAAAGTAAAGAAAATATAATTGAATTAAATAATCTCCATCCTCGAAGAATGAGAACTCACCAACTAGAACAACTGAAGTCTTCAGAGAGCGATCTACTAGCGAGGCTGAGATAGAGATCCTGCAGCTGTATCATAAAATGATGCGACATAAAAGTATGCGTCAAGCATTTGAATGATTGAATAAGTGGGAGAAAACATAACACAATGGAATAAAAGGCTAATTGAAATGCATGCATACACTAAAGCTATTAGAACTTGAATAACTTAAA
Organism: Datura stramonium; assembly: GCA_018107945.1. Lineage (NCBI taxonomy): Eukaryota > Viridiplantae > Streptophyta > Magnoliopsida > Solanales > Solanaceae > Datura > Datura stramonium. Next base: position 192,526 of record JACEIK010000216.1, on the reverse strand, counting down.
TAACTGAGGTGGTCTAAAAGTCCATGTTTGATGGTCGTGGCGACATGCCCTATTTCTGAGATACTAAACTGAACTGATCTGAAATTGAACTGAATTGACTGGTGGGAGAGTCTATAACTGACATATAACCACGTGAGCTAGACGTGGAGTCCTATGTATACACCCAATCGGTAGGACCCTATATAGCTTGCCAAGGTATAAAGGCGTGAACTGGGTGATCACAAGAGTCTGGGACCATCAGGCCAATAAAACTAAAACCTAGGGTGGCAACGTAATTCTGGGAACCTAGGAGCATTGGAACCCCGGTCCGCTCGGTGCTAAGTCCACCTCCCACTGGATAGGCCTAGATTGATTACTAAGCTGATAACTCAAAGATGGGGTCCGAGACTAGTCAGGGATACATATCTGAAATCACCTTGAGAGTCTTAGCGGACTAGATTCTGGAACTGGGTTCTAAGACTAGTCAGAGCTGCTTATCTGAAAGCGTTGTAACCGTCTAACGAACTACTGCAATCTGATGCTAGGGTGCTAAGGCTAGTCAAAGATACTGGTCTAAAGTGTCATGACCACCTAGTGGACCACTAAAAACCGAGTTCTGAATATGATTCTTATAACTGGGAGGTACTACTGATACCTCAGGAATTTCTGCAGTCAAACTGATCAGTTGACATTTCTGACCGACACTGAGAATTCTAATATTTTTGGCTAAAACTAAATTAACCATAATCTGATTTAGTTTAAATGCTATTAACAACATGGAAGTCCCCAACATTGATAAAATCAAGTCAAATTTCGAAATTCAAACACTATTTCAAAATTCAAGATTTTCTAGTTCAAGAAATAGGGCTAAATTTCACTTCAAAAAAAATAAAAATCATTTAGTCACAAACTGGTGGAAAATATCTATAACTAACATGAAGTAACATTTCACATGGATTAGATGAAGTATGACTAAAATTTCTTAACATTCGATAATTCCAGGGCTAGAACTGATAGAGAAAAGTAGGGAGGAATTTGGGGATACAATGGAAGAATTATTCCCTTGTTGAACTCCCACATACCTAGAGATGGGAAAACCCAAGATAATTCCTTGAAAACTCTGAGATGAATCAACACCCTAACTTCTGCTCTGAACTTGCCTGAGAGAACTCTACGCTTAATTGTTGAGAGATGAGGAAAAAAATGAGAGAAACCATTGGTTTCCCCCTCTAAAACCCCTGACTTAACCCAAAACAACGTAGTTTAGGGACTAGGTAGGTGGGAAATTACAAAATTAACCCTGGGATTTAAATCTGGAATCTGGTCGATCAGGTCCCAACAGGTCACCCAACGAGTCGTTTGTTGAGACCACAACTCGTTGGACCAGTCGTTGGTTCGACTGCTTGGGTCGTGGATTCACTAGTTATGGAAAAAGGGAATACCACGACTCGTTGGATGAACCAACAGGTCGTTGGTACCTCCCGTGGTCATTGGGCAAGGAAAACTGGGAGACCAAGCAATGGGTGACACGATGACTCGTTAGTTGAACCAACGGGTCATCGGGTCCAGTTTTTAGGTTCACCAAAGGGGTTTTTATGGAAATGCCTAAGTTGAAACAACGGGGCTAACAATGACTCGTTGGGGGAAACAACGAGTCGTTGTTTCCTCTCGTCTTCACTGGAAGGGGGATTTCAGAGATCTCATATGATGACTTACACAATGGGTCATTGTTTCTGACAATGACTCGTTAGTTTAGTCATGGGGTCCTGGGAAGGGTATCTGGGCTGGGGGAACCACGACCAACAAGACGACTCATTGTTTCTCACAATGGGTCATTTCTTGTCTCGTTGGTTCCCAAGTGGCCAAGACCTAGTGACCACGACTGGCACAATGAGTCGTTGGAGCTGACCACGACTCGTCTCAGTCGTTCTGAGAAAATTTTTTCTGGTTTTTCTGCTATATCTTTCTTGGGATGTCTAGGTCTGGTATAGAAAAGTTTTGGGGTGTTACACGTATGTGTGGATTATGACGAGTAAGGAGAGATCGACGCGTGTGGAAAGAGCCTCGAAAGTAAGGTCGGCGAGGCTAGGCCGCGAGGGACCAACAGGATGCACCAGCCGGCAGTGCACTAGCCAGCGCCGCACGCCAGGCCTGTTGGCGCTTTGAGAGGCGCGGCGCGGCAGGCACTGTGGCGCCTTGGCTGGCGCGGGAGCCCCTAGGCCATTGCCTCGTTGCCTATATAAGTCACTCTTATTTTAATTTGAATCATTTGTTATAGAATCCCTCGGCCAGTAACAAGAACCCACGCGAATTTTGATCAATTTTTGTCCGATTACACTACCAAACGCCATCCAAACACAAATTAACTTCGGGTAATAAGTATTAAGCCTATGGGAAGCATTAGTATGGAGTTAATTCTCAAAAATTCGCTCAGCAAATCAAAACTCTGCCATGTAAAAGTTGTCAGAATTTCTCCAAATTGAATACTAAATGGCCACAGGCATTAGGTAAGCATTTCTCCCTTTTGAACTCTAGAAAAATTGTAGGTTTCGGCTGAGTTATCTGAAGTTGAATTATAGTTTATACTGTTATCAAAAGTTATCATTATTTGCCGATATAGTATTGAAATTAGCCCTATTATCTCAGTATAAGGGCTGCAGTTGGATAGAACCGTCCGTTACAAGTTAAAACTCGTCGGTTAAATGAAAGTCGGCACTTGAGGTATGTAAGGCTATCCTTTTCGGCAAGTTACGTTCATCATAAAGTTAGTACAACTTGTGTATCTGTAGTACTTCAGAATAAACCCATTATGGTCAGCTGTTATGAATTGAATTAAGACGATAACAATGATATAGTAACCTTCGTCAGAGTTAACCCTAGCCAGCTTAATTGTTGTATACGATATTTAGGGTTTGGATGTTGTTGCCTATAGGGTTATGCTCTCAGGAGCAGTATGATGTCCGGTGGGACCAGGGTGAGGCCGTGAGGGCCGGTATCCAGTTTTCAGAGCTTACATTATGACCCAAGTCGGGCCAAGGCTCGGGGTCCAGCTTCAACAGTTACATTATCGCCCATAGTTGAGCCAAGGCTCGGGGCCCAGTCACAGCAGCTATAGTATGATCCATAGTCGAGCCAAGGCTCGGGATCTAGGTAAAATAGTCACACGATGACCCACAATCGATCCAAGGCTCAGGGTCCAGTTACATAGCCCAAATGGCTCAGACACAGACACAGCTACAGGAGCCTATTAGGCTCAGATATAGCTTCAGAGAACTAGTATGCCTGAGTACAGTATGCTTACGAACCTTAGTAGCCAGATAGCAGGAGAGTGCATTGTTTGTACTTGTCGTGGCTTATGGGGGCCCAGGTAGGTTATTCTGTGTTGTTTGTACCTTCCTGGTTTATGGAGTCCCGGTTAGGTTCTTGTTTGTATTTATATACTTGTTAGTTAGATATTTCAGATGGTAAGTTTACTCAAGTTAAATTTTTATCCTCCTTCTTGATTACTTTTATCAGTCAGTTATTATTTTATTGCCTTATATATTCGGCACATATTGTACTGATGCCCATCCTTTAGGTGCTGCATTACTTGCCTGCAGGTGCAGATAGACGCGGTCGGGACATTCTTAGCCATCAGCTAGAGATAGCAGTTCATTCAGCTCATTTCCTCTTGAGTTGATAGTTAGAAGAGGTTTGTTCTTTTATTGTAAAATTTATGGGTAGATCGGGGCCCTTTCCCGACCATTATTCCACACTTAGAGGCTTGCAGGCTATAGATTTCCAGTTGTTAGCTTTTAATATTGGCTGTGTGGGGCCTATGTATGTTTTATTTCATGTGATGGCCGTGTGGGGCCTTGTTTAGCTGTCAGTTAGCAGCCTTGTCGGCTATAGCGTAGTTTTAGTTGCCTGATTTCTTTCAGCTATAACTAGACAACATGGTGGTCTTGTCAGAACCCTATTATAACATTGTTTCTGGTTAGATATCTTCTTTTATAGGTGGCCTTATCAGCCATAGGCTGTATTTACATCCGAGATATAGCTCGTCGATTTCTTGAATAAAGTTATAGGCGTGCATAAGAAGTGCACCAGGCCAGTCAGGTTAGTCCAGATCCCAGTGTGGCACTAGGTGCCAGTCATGCCTCCCAAGGTGGGGTGTGACAAACTTGGTATCAGAGAAGGTCGTATCCTTGGGAGTTTGCAAGCCGTGTCAAGTAGAGTCTTTTCTATGGATGTGTTGTGCACCACATCCTATAGACAGGAGGCTATGAGGCATGATAGTATGGTTACTCTTCTTTCTCTTCTAGTCGTGCTATAGAGCTGTGTTGTATAGGGTAACTCCCTAAGATTATGTTATTCTACTTATGTATAGAGAAAGTTTTTACGCACGACGGACCGCGACTGGTCGAGAGTTGGATGTGGCGGCAGGAAAGGGTACTAGTAGGGGCCCCCAGTTAGAGTCAACCCGATTTGAGGGCGATAGGGAGACCTCACCTCAATCTCCCAACACTCACCGCCATATTCAGAGCCCTCTAGGGCAGCAGATAAACTAGTGCCACCCCCAGCCATTCCTGTGCCATCAGATCAGGAGTCAGGGGTGTATTTTATATGTTGGATTAGATGATGGGTTCCCAACATCAGCATCAGCCTCAGCCAGTAGTACCAGCTTCCTTTGAGCCCACTGAGGGGCCCGGTAGTTTGAGAGTCCGTGATTCCTAGCTTTGGGTCCCCCACAGTTTACAGGGACAGATCGTAGAGAGGACCCCCAAAGCTTCATAGATCAGCTGCAGAGAATATTCAGGGTTATGCATGCCTCGTCCACATAATCAGTTGAGTTAGCAGTATTTTAATTGCGATAGGTAGCAGTTTTGTGGTACAAGAGTTGGGAAACATCCCGAGGTAGAGATGCACCTCCACCCACGTGGCCTAGCTTCTTTGAGGCTTTCATAGACCATTATTTGCCCCGAGAGGTTCGGCAGGCCAGAGTAGAACATTTTTTGCATCTGGAGTAGGGCAGAATGAGTGTATGAGAATATGCATTGAGATTTGATTCCTTAGCCAGATATGCGCCCTTGTTTGTTGACACGATGCCAGTCAGGGTGCACTAGTTTATTATGGGACTTGCGCCAGAATATATGGAGTCTTGCATTACAGCCACACTGTGGGAGGATATGGATATCTCATGAATTCAGGCCTTTGCTCAGAATATAGAGGAGCTTAGACAGTGTCAGTACACCATGGAAAGGGCAGGTCAAGAGCAGAGTCGGAGGGCTAGACTCGCTGATTTTCAGGCAGACTTTCAGGGTGGGCCCAGACCCCCTTTATTAGGTAGGCTACCTAGGGCCCCGTTCCAACAGCAACAGGGTAGCAGATCAGATCATCGCGGGCAGTCAGGCTCCGATGAGAGTTCACGAGCGCTAGGCTCACAACAGTAGAGAGCGCCAGATCAGATAGGACCAGTGATACCACGTTGCAGCACCTGTCATAGGCTGCATGCAGGGAGGTGCAGGTATGGTTCCATCGCCTGTTATTCCTGTGGACAAGAGGGACACATATTGAGAGATTGCTTGACTAGATGCCAGGGCAGTCAGGACCAGCAGACTAGATTCTCAGTAGGTTCATATTTCCTATCACCTTCTGTAGCGCGCAGGCCCTCAGCTCCAACCGGTAGAGGCCGAGGTAGATTAGGGGAATCTAGTTCAAGCAACTGTCAGGATCACACATATGCACTACCAGGTCGACAGGAGTCAGAATCATCGCCAGATGTTATCACAGATATATTAGATGTTTTCTCTCACTCAGTTTATGCTTTAATAGATCCGGACTCCACTTTGTCGTATGTTACTCTGCTAGTGGCCTGAAAGTTTGATATAGAGCTAGAATTGCTTCAGCGATCCTTCTTGGTGTCTACACTCGTCGGTGACTCTATTATTGCTAAAAGAATTTACTGGGGTTGTATAGTAGAGATTGTTGGTTTTCAGACCTTAGCAGATCTAATAGAATTAGAAATGACTGATTTTGATGTAATCATGGGTATGGATTGGCTGTCACCATGTTACACCAAAAGGTAAGTTCATATCCTATCTTTGGGTGAAAAAGTTGATAGAAAAAGGGTGTATCTACCATATTGTTAGGGTTCGGGATATGCACGCAGAATCCTCGACGCTTCAGTCCATTCCAGTTGTTAATGAGTTTCCATATGTGTTCCCAGACGAACTTTCTGGTATTCCCCAGAGCGGGAAATAGATTTCTCTATAGATTTACTGCCAGATACTCATCCTATATTCATTCCCCTGTATCAAATGGCCCCTATTGAGTTAAAAGAATTGAAAGAACATTTGAAAGATTTTCTAGATAAGGGTTTTATCAGGGCCGAGTACTTCACCGTAGGGTGCATCAGTTCTGTTTGTAAGAAAGAAAGACAGTTCCCTCCGCATGTGTATAGATTATCAGTAGTTGAATAAAGTTACTTTTAAGAATAAATATCCTCTTCCAAGGATAAATGATTTATTTGACCAGCTGCAAGGGGAAAAATACTTTTCCAAAATTGACTTGAGATCCGGGTACCATCAGGTTCGAGTTTGGGAGAAAGATATCCCGAAGATGGCTTTCAGGACCAGGTACGATCATTTTGAGTTTCTAGCTATGTACTTCGGGTTGATAAATGCACCAACAGTGTTCATGGACCTAATGAATAGTATCTTCAGGCCATATCTATATCTATTTGTGATAGTATTCATTGACAATATTCTGGTATACTCCTGCTCAGAAGCGGAATACCAAAATCATTTGCGAGTAGTATTTCAGATCCTCAGAGACCGTCAACTATATGCAAAGTTCTCTAAATGTGAGTTCTGGTTAAATTATGTAGATTTCTTGGGCCATATTATATCAGAGGCTGGTATTTAGGTTGATTCGCAGAAAATTGAGGCAGTAACGATATGGCTTAGACCTACAACTCCAATGAAAGTTTGCAGTTTCCTAGGATTAGCTGGGTATTACAGAAGATTTGTGGAAGGAGTTTCTACCCTGTCAGTGCCCTTGACTAAATTGACTCAGAAAGCAGGCAAATTTCATTGGACCGAGTCCTGTGAGCAAAGTTTCTAAGAATTGAAAAACAGATTAACGTCGACACTAGTGTTAGCTCTGCCAGAAGGTTCAGAGGGGTATGCTGTGTATTGTGATGCTTCAGGCGTTGGGTTAGGATGCATCCTGATGCAGCACGGGAAGGTAATTGCTTATGCCTCAAGGAAACTCAGGAAGCACGAAAGGAACTATCCCACCCACTATCTGGAGTTAGTTGCAGTAGTCCATTCCTTGAAAATATGCAGGCATTACTTGTATGGGGTGCATGTAGATATTTTTGCTGATTATAAAAGGCCTAGAATTGTTGAAAGACTATAAATGTGAACATTTTGTATCATCCAAGAAAAGCTAATATTGTAGTAGATGCCCTTAGTCGTTGATCCATGGGTAGTTTGGCACATTTGAGACTAGAACAGCGAGAGATGTCCCGAGAATTGCACCGACTAGCTAGTTTAGCAGTTCAGGTAGTGGATTCAGAGGACAATGGGGCTATAATTCAGAACACAGCAGTATCATCCCTGTTGGTAGAGGTAAAAGAGTGGCAGTATGAGGATTCTCATTTAGCATAGCTTAGAGACCAAGTTCAGCAAGGTAAATTATCAGCTTTCAAGGTAAGTGGAGATAGGGTTTTGAGGTACAAAGGCCACCTCTATGTTTCAGATGTAGCAGAGCTCCGCTAGCAGATCATGGCAGAGTACACTACTCTCGTTACTCTCTTCATCTAGGTTCGACAAAGATGTACCATGACATAAAAGAGATATACTGGTGGCCTGGAATGAAGAAAGGAGTAGCTGAATTCATAGCGCAGTGACCTAATTGCCAACAGGTAAAAGATGAACATCAGAAGCCTGGTGGATTAACTCAGGAGATGACTATACCTATGTGAAAATGGGAGGTAGTCAATATGGACTTTGTGACAGGACTACCCCGTACCATACGCAAATTTGACTCCATTTGGGTGATGGTTGATAGGTTCACGAAATCAGCTCACTTTCTGCCGGTCCGGACTACGTTCTCAGTCGAAGATTACGCCTAGCTATATATTAAAGAGATAGTATGATTGTACAGTGTCCCAACATCTATCATTTTATAAAGAGGTTCACAATTTACAGCTAGATTCTGGCAGTCTTTTTAGAAATGATTCGGGACACAGGTTAATTTGAGTACAACTTTTCATCCCCAGACATATGGCCAGGCAGAGCGCACCATTCAGACGCTCGAGGATATGTTACGGGCTTGTGTGATACACTTTGGAGGAAGCTGGGATGAGCATTTACCCCTTATTGAATTTTCATATAATAACATCTATCATTCTGCAATTCAGATGGTGCCTTATGAGGCTTTATATGGGCGAAAATGTAGGTCCCCGATCGGATGGCTTGAGGTAGGAGAGACAGAGTTAGTCTGACTAGATATGATTCACCAGACAAAAGAAAAAGTAAAATTTATCAGAAAGTGGTTACTGACAGCCCAGAGTCATCAAAAGTCCTACTCTGATGTGCAGCGTAGAGACTTGGAATTTAATGTTAACGATTGGGTATTCCTGAAAGTGTCGCTGATGAAGGGCGTGATGAGATTTGGCAAGAAAGGCAAGCTTATCCCGAGGTTCATTGGGCCATATTGGATCCTCCGAAGGATAGGTCGAGTGGCATATGAGTTAGAGTTTCCTCCATAGCTAGAATCTGTTCACCTAGGTTTTCACGTATCTATGTTGCGGAAGTGTATAGGGGACCCGTCTCGAGTTGGGCCAGTTGAGGATATTCACGTTACCGAAGAGTTAGCATACGAAGAGGTGTCAGTTGCAATATTAGATAGAAAGGTTCGTAGACTGAGAACTAAAGATGTAGCCTCCATTAAAGTGTTGTGGAGGAATGGAAATAAAGAGAAATGACCTGGGAAGCTAAGGACGACATGAGGTCTAGATACCCTCACTTGTTCTAGGATTGATTCAGATTATACATTTAAGGTGATATTGTTATTCAGTTGTTATTTCACTACTTATGTTATCAGTACTGCTTAGTTAGCTACCTCTTGGTCGTGGAATAGCTGTTTATAGCATCCTGTGAGCCACCTATGTTGGACTTTTCTGTGCTTCAGGTTTCCGGATAGTCCATATTACAGAGGAGACTCTTCTGAAATTTTTCTAAATATTGGTTAAAATAGTTAACTCTTGTAAGCCTAAAGATGACATTCAAGGATGAATGTTCCTAAGAGGGGGGGGGGAGAGGATGTTACCCCCCGTAAAATGTTATTAGTTAGTAGGCGTACGTATAGATTGTGATGAATAAGGAGAGCTCGACGCGTGTGGAAAGAGCCTCGAAATCAGGGTCGGGCGAGGCTAGGCCACGAGGGGCTAGTGCGACGCGCCAGCCGGCAGTGCACTAGCCAGCACTACGCGCCAGGCCTGATGGTTCTTTGAGAGGCGCGGTGCGGCAGACACTGTGGCACCTTGGCTGGGCGGGGCGTCCCTAGGCCACCGCCTCATTGCCTATATAAGTCACTCATTATAATTTGAATCATTTGTTATAGAATCCCTCGGCCACAAATAAGAACCCGCGTGAATTTTGATCAATTTTCGTCCGATTACACTACCAAACGCCGTCCAAAAGCAAATTAACTTTAGGTAATAAATCTTAAGCCTACGGGAAGCATTACTATGGAGTTAATTCTCAAAAATTTTCTTGGCAAACCGAAACTCCATCGAGTAGAAGTTTTCAAAATTTCTCCAAATTGAATCCTAAACGGTCAAAGGCATTAGGTAAGCACTTCTCCCTTCTGAGCTCTCAAAAAATTGTAGGTTTTGGCTGAGTTATCCGAAGTTGAATTATAGTTAATACTGTTATCAAAAGTTATCATTATTTTCTGATATAGTATTGATATTAGCCCTATTTTCTCAGTATAAGGGCTGTAGTTGGATAGAACCATCGGTTACAAGTTGAACTCGCCGGTTAAACAAAAGTTGGCACCCTAGGTATGTAAGTCTATCCTTTTGGCAAGTTATGTTCGTCGTAAAGTTAGTAAGACTTGTGTATCTATAGTACTTTAGAGTAAACCCATTGTAGTCAGCTGTTATGAATTGAATTAAGACGATAGCAATGATATAGTAACCCTCATCAAAGTTAACCCTAGCCAGCTTGATTGTTGTATATGATATTCGGGGTTTGGATGTTGTTTCCTATAGGGTTATGCTCGCAGGAGCAATATGATGTTCGGAGGGACCAGGGTGAGGCCGTGAGGGCCATATCCAGTTTTTAAAGCTTACATTATGACCCATAGTCGGGCCAAGGCTTGGGGTCCAGCTACAACAGTTACATTATGGCCCATAGTCGAGCCAAGGCTCAGGGCCCAGTTACAGCATCTACAGTATGATCCATAGTCGAGCCAAGGCTCGGGATCTAGGTACAACAGTCACAAAATGACCCACAGTCGAGGCAACGCTCGGGGTCCAGTTACAAGCCCAGATGGCTCAGACACAGACACAGCTACAGGAGCCTATTAGGCTCAAATATAACTTTAGAGAATGAGTATGCCTGAGTACAGTATGTTTACAAAATTTAGTAGCCAGATAGCAGGAGAGTGCATTATCTGTACTTGCCGGGGCTTATGGGGGCCCAGGTAAGTTAATCTGTGTTGTTTGTACCTTCCCATCTTATGGGGACCCGGTTAGGTTCTTGTTTGTATTTATATACTTGTTAGTTAGATATTTCAGACGGTAAGGTTACTCAGGTTAAAATTTTACTCTCCTTCTTGATTACTTAAGTTTTATCAGTTTTTAGTTAGTTATTGTTTTATTGCCTTATATATTTGGTACATATTGTACTGACGCCCATCCTTAAGGCACTGCATTACTTGCCTGCAGGTGCGGATGCGGTTTGGGACATTCTTAGCCATCAGCCGGAGATAGCAGTTCATTCAGCTCATTTCCTCCGGAGTTGATAGTTAGAAGTGGTTTGTTCTTTTGTTGTATAGTTTATGGGTAGGTTGGGGACCTTTCCCAATCGTTATTCCCCTCTTAGAGGTTTACAGGCTACATATTTTCAGTTGTTAGCTTTTTTTGTTGGCCGTGTGGGGCCTATGTATGTTTTATTTCATGTGATGACCGTGTGGGGCCTTGTTTAGCTGTCAGTTAGCAGCCTTGTCGGCTATAGCATAGTTTTAGTTGCCTGATTTCATTCAGTTATAACTAGACAGCATGGTGGTCTTGTCGGCTCGCATAGGATCCCTGTTATAGCGTTGTTGTTGGTTAGCTGTCTTCTTTTACATCTAAAATCATGGTCGTCGAAGTCAAAGTATGTTAAGGCTTTATTGTATCTCTTTTCGACATATTTTCATCATTTATCATCTTATTGATATTACTGTTGTAACACCCCGGAAGGGCCTATGAATAGACCCAGGAGTTGAAGTTGAAAATTGCAGAAAAACCTAGAACTTGCACCAGTACGACTCGAGGTATGAGTTGTGGTGTGGACATACGACTCGTGACTTGATTCGTGATGAAATCAGGAGCCTGAGGTTTTGTCACGGGTAGCCCTACGAACCATGGTGAGAAGGTACGACTCATGGTTAGGAGTCGTAATGAATATCTCACTGGTGCCAAGAGTGAGTCTTCATCGGTCATGGTATGACTCGTAGAATGTAGCAACGAGTCGTGGTGAGGGGTTGTGGTTAATTCATAGTGGATTGGGTGGATGGTGCCACGATTGACAATACGACCCGTAGGATGGTGGTACCAGTCGTGGCAAAATTTAGAAAGTTGGGAAAAAGGGTGAAGTGACCACGAGAGGTAACCACGAGTCGTGACATGGTGGTACGACTCGTGGCACGACTCGTGGTCGGGGATAGAATTGCTTTTCATGGAAATTTCAATAAGGGCAATAAATACTTTTCTACACTTTTGAGCCCTAAACCACGTCATTTTGAGGTCAAAACAAGGTCTTTAAGGGATGAAAACTCTTGTTAAGTTCATTTTAGCAATTATAAGTGTTAGAGAAGAGGAGTGGGAAGGGTTTCAAGCCATTTTCTTCAAGTTCTTCAAGCTTTCACTTAGGGTTCTTCAAGGGAGTATGGAATCACGAAATTTTCAGGAATGTGGGGTTGGAATGGGTAGTTTAGTCCCTACCCATGCCCATTTCTTCCCATTTCCTATGTTTAATTTGTTAAATTCTTGTGGGTCTTAACTCCATTTGCATGATTCCTCAAAAGCTTACATGAACTTGTGATATTATGTTTAATTTGCGGGTTTGAAGTGTTTGGACTGATTTTACTTATATATATATATTTTTTTTTATTTCATGATTTAAATCTCTAAAAGTATGAATTCCCAATTATGGGGAAATTTTTAGTGAATTTCATGGTCAAGATGATTCTGAAAGCATGAACGAATTTCTCTTAAATTTTAAAGCATGTCTTCAAGTTCGATTTCTCATGATATCATGATTGTTTTATTATGAATTTAAGCATGTCAAGTATGTTTGAAATCATAGGAAATGCCCACATGTTGCTTATGAATTATAACTATGATTTTAGCCTATTCATGGGTCCAATTCCATGGCTAGAAATACAAGCTCTCATGTATGTTATGATTTCGATGTTTTCACTAGCCATGCATGTCATGTTATAAATTTTATGAGTACGTTGCATGTTTTGGGAGTAGTACTTAACATCGAGTAGGTTCGGGGCCTAGGTAACGCCCCGAATCGCAGAACTACGTGCCACCGTAGGATTATGCTTGGGACCTCCTCAATGACTGTCCCCTATGCCCTATGGGGCCTTCATGAGTGATATCACGCCTTCATGGTTCATACCCTTGGCAAGGTATTAACGGCCTCCCGACTAGGGGTGCAAGTCGGACTTCATGTGTGCTCATGTGAAGTATGTCGGTTATAGAAATCTCCCATTGTTCCTCATGGTTTTGAAATATGTATGATTATGTTCTTTTGGCTCAAATTATGATTTATGAAATGTTTTCCCCGCATTTTATGACTTTGATGAGTATTTCTAGAAATATTGAGCCTTACGATGTACTTACAATTTTAGTTTTATGATCATGATGTCCCACTCCTATAACTTTAATGTTTTTAAGCATTGTTTTTCATACCTTACAAAATCAGTACTTTCTGAGTACTGACCTTCATATTTTCAGGATACGGTTTGCAGGATCAGCATCGTCCCTAGCTTGCACCCAGTTCTGCCCAGTCTTCAGTGGTGAGTCCTCTTGATTCGAGGGCTTCATGTTCAGACCTTGTTTATCTTATGTACTTTTTAGGTTAGTTTGGGTCTTGTCCCTTCAACCCATCTTTTATGATTAGAGGCTTTCATACTTATGTGTAGTATTCAGCCGTTTATGTTTAGATCTTGTATCGTTTTTTCCTTTATATTTCATGATATGATCTTTAGTTAGTTTACGAATTGTGAGTTAAGTTTTCCGCTGTATATGAATAAATTAGTGTTATGCTCACGCCATGGATTGACTTGGGGTCTCTCGGGACTCCTTGTCCCGTGTCTACAATCCGGGTGTACTTTCGGGTCGTGACAACTGTGCGGTGTAATTTTGTAGTCTTAAATTTTATAATCCTACCGTTGTGTTGGGATATTCTTTAGTCTTAGTATTGGATTCATAAATATAACTCGAATTTGGGTCTTATGACTCATATAGAGTTGGTGCGTTGACTGGAAGATATTTAGGGAAAACCTCCTGCTCTTGACATGATGAGAGGGCATAAAANGAATTTTAACTACGATTTTGGCCGACTCACGGGCCCAAATTCCATGGCTAGAAATACAAGCTCTCATGTATGTTATGATTTCCATGTTTTCACTAGCCATAAATGTCATGTTATATGAGCACGTTGCATGTATTGGGAGTAGTACTTAACATCGAGTAGGTTCGGGGCTTAGGTTACGCCCCGAATCTCAGAACTACGTGCCACTGTAGGATTATGTTTGGGACCTCCTCAATGACTGCCCCCTATGCCCTACGGGACCTTCATGAGTGATATCACGCCTTTCATGGTTCATACCCTTGGCAAGGTATGAAAGGCCTCTCGACTAGGAGTACAAGTCGGACTTCTTGTGTGCTCATGTGAAGTATATCGGTTATAGAAATTTCCCATTGTTCCTCATGATTTTGAAATATGCATGATTATGTTCTTTTGGCTCAATTCACGATTTATGAAATGTTTTTCCCGCATGTTATAACTATGATAGGTTTATGTATATTTATTTCTTTTTGGAAATATTGAGCCTTACGATATACTTACGATTTCAGTTTTATGATCATGATGTCCCCCACTCCTATAACTTTCATGTTTTAAGCATTGTTTTGCATACCTTACACACTCAGTACTTTTCGAGTACTGACCCTCATATTTTCAGGATCCAGTTTGCAGGTTCAGCATCGTCCCTAGCTTGCGCCTAGTTCCGCTCAGTCTTCAGTGGTGAATCCTCATGATTCGAGGGCTTCATATTCAGACCTTGTTTATCTTATGTTTTCAGACTGTTTGGGTTAGTTGGAGTATTGTCCCTTCAACCCGTCTTTTATGATTAGAGGCTTTCAGACTTATGTGTAGTATTCAACCTTTTATGTTTGGATCTTGCATTTTTGTTTCCTTTATCTCTCATGATATGATTTTTTAGTTAGTTTATAATTTATGAGTTAAGTTTTCCGTTGTATATGAATGAATTAGTGTTATGCTCGCTCCATGGGTTGACTTGGAGTCTCTCGGGACTCCTTGTCCCATGTCTACAATCCGGGTGTACTCTCGGATCGTGACAAACTTGGTATCAGAAAACTAGGTCTAGAGGTGTCCTAGGGAGTTTGAAAGCCGCGTTAGGTAGAGTCTTTTTCATGGGTGTGAAGCGCGCCACACTTATGACGAAGAGACTATTGAACGTTTTAGGAAATGTTCCCTTCTTTCATGATCTATGTAGTGTGGTCAGAATCTCTCCATCCTTCTAATTCGTGCGTTTCGCGATTGCAGAAAATTTATGGCTCCTAGAAGGATAATCAGGAGGAGGAACAGAAATGATGAAGGCCACGGGGGTGGCAATGATGATGGGCGTCAGCAAGCCCCACCTATTCAGGAGCCCCAGGCACCCGAGCCAGCTGCCCATGCTGAGTTTCAGGCAGCTATTCAAATGATGGTACATGCCTTGACCGCCCAGGTCAACCAATAGACTATCGCGCCTATTCCTCAGAAAGACAATGCAATGACGGCCCGGATCAGAGACTATTTGAGGATGAACCCTCCCGATTTCACAGGGGCAAAGGTGGAAGAGGATCCACACGAGTTCATCGAAGGGATTTTGAAGGTCACTCAGGTCATGGGAGTGACAAGTGAGGAATGTGTTGATTTGGCCTCTTATTAGCTGAAGG
>JACEIK010000216.1:134332-160759 GCA_018107945.1 Datura stramonium | reverse complement strand
AAAGGCATGAGCTGGTAATCACAAGTGTAGGGCCATAGGGCCAATAAAATAACCTACAATGGCAACATAGTCTTGGGAACCTGGGTGCGCTGGAACCCCGGTCTGCTCGTTGCTAATTCCTACTCCCACTTGATAGTCCTAGTCTGACTACTTAGCTAATAGCTCAAAACTAGGGTCCAAGACTATGTCATATGATACCTATCTAAAAGTACCCTGAGAGTCTTATCAGACCGGATTCTGTAACTGGTGCTCTAAGATTGGTCAGAGTTGGGTATCTGGGAGCGTCGTAACTGTCTAAAGAAAAAAATGAAACTGAAGCTGGGGGTTCTAAAGACTGGTCAGAGCTACTTATTTGGAAGTGTCATAACAGTCTAAAGAACAAACTAAAATATGATAACTGATATCTGAGTCTAATAACTGAAAACTAAGAGGCACCACCAACACCTTAAGAAAAGACTGTAGTCAAACTGATCAGCTGACATTTCTAAATAATACTGAGTATACTAATATTCTGACTAAAACTGGACTAGCATGCATCTGATTTAGATTTCATGTTATTTTAACAACAGGGGAATCCCAACACTGATATAATCAAGCAACATGAGCAACTAGTCAAATATGCAAGACTCTAATTTACTGAATATCAAAGCTAGGGGAAAATTATTTTACAAGAAACTAGTTCCAACAGGATTTCTAAGAATTGGGAAATATGGCATCTAATAACATGGATAACATTCCACCAGAAATTTATTAAATTCTATCTGAAACTTTCTATATTTCGAAACCTCAAGGCTATAATTGATAGAAGATTAAGGAAGGGTTTTGAGAACACAAGGGAAGAACAATTCCCTTATTTAATTCCCACATACCTGGTGAAGAATTTCTGGAGAAAATCCCTTGAAAATCTGAGAAGAAAATCGACTACCCTAGCTCCTACTCTGAGTTTTTCTAAGAGAACTTTTACGATCTGATTTTCTGAGGGAATAAGAGGAGTGAAATATAATGTCGATTAACCCTCTATATTTCCTAAATATAACCCAAAATAACATAGTTTAAGGATTAAAAATATGAGAAATTACTAAAGTATCCCTGGAGAAAAATCTGGAAAAACTATCGACAAGGACCAACAGGTCACTCAACGAGTCATTGGTTGAGACCATGACTCGTTGGGACTAGTCGTTGGTCCTGGGCCTGGGTTCTTTGCTCACTAGAACTGGCAATGAGAGGGATCACAACTCATTGGATGTACCAAAGGGTCGTTGGTTCCTCCCGTGGCCACTAGCAAGAAATTGAACAAAAACGTTGGACCCTCTTAACAACGGGTGCCACTACGACTCGTTGGTTGCGACAATGAGTCATTGTTAACTCCTATTCTATTCACTATAAATCCCGAAGAATTCTTGAGATTGACACCACAGGTGGTGATGATGATTCGTTACTTGACCTAACGACTCGTCCCGTCCTCTCGTCGCCAGCACTGCCTCAGGGGCTAAGCTTTACCAAGACCCTTCCGAAAACTGACTCAACGAGTCGTTGCTTGACCTAATGACTCGTTGTGTCTATTGTTTCCATTTGAACATGGATTATGAACCTCCACTCGATGAACCTTCATGATGACTCGTTACTTGACCCAACGAGTCGTCATGTGAGTCGTCACCCCTGGGCTTCTAAACTAAAATTTCCTGCTTTGAGCCACGAGCCTGACCATGATTGGTCTAGTCACTGGACGAGTCATGCCATGACTCGTTCTGTGGCAAAATTTCCTGGTTCTCTTCTGGTTTTTTTTCTTGCAAGGTCTGAGTTTGGTCTAGGAAAGTTTCGGGGTGTTACAATATCTCCCCCTTAGGATCATTCATCCTTGAAAACGGCTAAGACTACTGGAAAACTAGGAAAAGAGTTGTAATTCCCAGACTGAGACTATGAATTGGTTTTTGAAGGAGTAACTGACTCCAAACTGACTTAACCATGCTAACAGAGTTGATGCAACTAAAATGCACATTGAAAATATAAATAGAGCTGATGAGTATGGATATGAACAGAGTATTGAAGGGGAATTTAGTACCTGATACTGGAACTGAACTGAAAGGGAATAAACAAGGGTATTTGTCCATCATGTCTACTTCTGCCTCCCATTTGTCTCCCACAACTAGCTGGTTCCTCCACAAGACTTTCACCGAAGCTACTTCCTTGTTTCTCAGCTTACGAACCTGACAATCTAGGATCTGAACTAGGACCTCTTCGTAAGAGAGACTACCTTTCTCTCCCACACTGTCCAGTGGCACAACTGAATTCCGATCACCGATGCACTTCTTTAATAGTGACATTTGGAAGCTGTTGTTGTACGTAAACTCAATGAGAGGAAAGTGATCATTCCAAGTTCCCTTGAAATCGATCACACAAGCTCTCAGCATATCTTCCATGGTCTGAATAGTTTGCTCAGCTTGTCCATCTCTCTGAGGGTGAAAAGCTATGCTGAGTATGACCTGGGTACCGAGTCCTTTCTGAAATGACTTCCAAAAATGCGAGGTGAATTGGGTACCTCTATCTGAAGTAATGGAAAAAGGCACTCCATGCAGTCTAACTAACTCCCCGATATATAGCCTAGCATAATCCTCAGCTGAGTCTGTAGTTTTCACTGGGAGGAAATGTGTTGACTTGGTCATCCAGTCTACTATCACCCAAATTGAGTCGTGTTGCCGGCAAGTACGAGGTAGACCTATAATAAAGTCCATATTTACTTCTCCCCATTTCCATGTGGGTATGCTGATATCTTGAGTCATACCTCTAGTCTCTGATGTTCCACCTTAGCCTATTAGCAGTTCAGGCACTTAGCCACAAATTCTACTATGTCTCTTTTCATATCATTCCACCAGTAAACATCCCGTAGATCACGGTACATCTTAGTGGAACCTGGGCGGATAAAATATCTCGAACTGTTTGCTTCTTCCAGTATCTATTGTCTCAAGTCACCTACATCTGGTACACATAGTCTACCCTGGTAACGGAACACACCATCTCCCGCTTTGGAGAAAGCCTCCACTTCTTTTTTGAGAACTGCCTCTTTTAGCTTAAGAAGTATGGGATATTCATCCTGCCTTGACTTAATTTCAACAACTAACAAGGAATCTGACCCACTCTGCACTCCTACTCCGCCCTCAGCTGAATCAACCAACTGCACTCCCTACCGAGCTAACCTGTGAATATCCTTTGCCAGTTCTTTTCTACTCTCTTTAACATGAGTCACGCTTCCCATGGCCATCCTTCTTAGGGAATCAGCCACTACATTGGCTTTTCCCGGGTGGTATAGCACACTCATGTCGTAATCCTTCAATAGCTCCAACCACCTTCTCTGAAAAAGATTCAAGTCTTTCTGATTGAACACATATTGAAGGCTCTTGTGATCGGTGAAAATATCCACGTGAGTCCCGTAAATTTAATGCCCCCATATTTTCAATGCAAACACCACTGCTGCCAACTCAACGTCATGAGTGATAGTTATTTTCATGAACCTTGAGTTGTCTGGAGGCGTAAGCTATCACCTTACCCCGCTGCATCAGAACGCAATCGAGTCTCACTCTGGAGGCATCACAATATACAACGAACCCATTTGTTCCTTCTGGTAAGGTCAACACTGGAGCGGTAGTGAGTCAAGTCTTCAACTCCTGAAAACTATTCTCACATGCATCTTACCACTGAAATTTCACCTTTTTCTGAGTCAACCTAGTCAGAGGAGATACAATAGAGAAAAATCCTTCCACAAAACATCAGTAATAATTGGCTAGACCCAAGAAACTTCTAATTTCGGTTGGGGAAGTAGGTCTTGGCTAGTCTTTCACTGCTGCTATCTTTTGAGGATCTACCTGAATACCTTCACCCGAGACCACGTGACCAAGGAAAGTCACATCAACTAGAATTCACATTTGCTGAACTTACCGAACAACTGGCGGTCTCTGAGCGTCTGTAACACTATCCTCAGATGGTTAGCATGATCCTCCTCGTTCTTGGAGTATACCAGAATGTCATCAAAGAATAAAATGATGAACATGTCTAGATACAACTTGAAAACCCTGTTCATCAGGTCCATGAAAGTTGCAGGGGCATTAGTTAGTCCGAAGGACATAACCCATTCATAGTGACCATACCAAGTTCTGAAGGCTGGTTTTGGTATGTCATATTCTCTGACTCCTGGCTGATGATACCCTGACCTAAGATCTACCTTGGAGAAACAACTAGCTCCCTGAAGCTGATCGAACAAGTCATCAATCCTAGGTGGGGGAAACCTATTCTGAATTGTGACTTTGTTCAGCTGACGGTAATCGATACACATCCTAAGAGTATCGTCTTTCTTTCTCACGAATAATACTGGAGCACCCATGGAGAGATGTTGGGCTTGATGAAACCTTTATCAAGAAGGTATTTTAGCTGCTCTTTCAACTCCTTAAGCTCGGCTGGAGCCATTCTGTAAGGAGTGATAGAGATGGGCTTAGTGTTTGGAAGAAGATCTATGCCGAAGTCTATTTCCCGCTTGGGAGGGACTCCGAAAAGATCTTTAGGAAACACGTCAGGAAACTCGCTAACAACTGGAACTGACTGGATAATTGGGGTCTTAGAGCTGGAATCTTTAACCCGAACTAGATGATAAATGCACCCTTTAGTAATGATATTCCTTGGCTTAAGGTAGGAAATAAACCGACCCTTAGGCGCTGAACTACTTCCCATCCACTCTAAAACTGGATCATCAGGGAACTGAAATCTGACAACTCTAGTTCTGCAGCCGACTAAGGCATAACCGGAGTGTAACCAATCCATGCCAATAATGAGATCGAAATCGATCATGTCTAGCTCTACGAGATTAGCTAGGATGGACTTATTCAAGATTGAGACTGGGCAATTTCCATACATCCGGCTGGCTCTAACTGACTCACCAATCGGGTAGAGACTGAGAATGGTTCTGAGAGGACTTATGGACTGATTTCAAACTAGACAACTACATAGGGAGTCACGAATGATAGTGTGGCTCCTGGATCTAGTAGGGAATACACATCTAGGTGGAAGAGACATAACATACCCGTGACCACGTCAGGTGAGCTCTCATGATCCTGATGAGAGGACTAAGCATAAAAGAAATTTTGGCACTGACTGCCATCCATACCTGAAGTGTTGGCCTACGGAGCTGGTCGGCCTGCTGGAGCTGTTGAAGTGGTAGACTGTGATCTACCCCGTCCTGTTGACGGGCATTCTCTAAGCTGGTGACCTAGTTGTCCACACCCAAAGCAACCCTCTCTGCCCTAGAGGCATTCCCATGGATGGTTCTTACCACACTTAGGGCAAGCTGGATAATGGTTTTTGGCACTATGACTCTGGGACTGTGAGCCAGATGCTCAACCCTTCCAATTTTTGCGGGACCAGAAAGTAGAGGCGCTTCCTAAAGTGGGTATCGAAGCCCTCTGCTACTGTTGCTGCTACTGTGGGCAGCTACTACCACCAGACCTCTAGTGTCCATAATTTGATTGGCCAATCCTAGCCCTCTTATTCTCCTGCTTCATGTCTTTCAGATTTTCTGCCTCAATCTGCTGGGCATGAACGATGAGGCTGGAGAGGTCAATGTCTTTTATGAGAATCGCAGTCCTGCACTCCTTAAGGACCTAGTTTGATACTTCGTTGAAAAACTTAAGCATGCGATCCCTTGGCTCGGCTACCATCTCCGGAGCATATCTTGACAACCGTGTGAAATCCAGTGCATATTCTTCCAGCATCCTGTTGCCCTATTTCAAATTCATGAATTCTATAATCTTATCCTCCCTTAACTCCTGAGGGAAGAATCTATCTAGGAATTCCACTGTGAACTCTTCCCACGCCACCGGTTTTGCTCATGCTGGTCTCCCTTCTTTTCAATGATCATACCAGACCTGGGCTACCCCTTTCAACTGGTAGGCAGCCAGGTCAGCAGTCTCATCGAAACAAACACCCATAATTCGGGTGATCTTTCGTACCTTATCCATGAACTCTTGTGGGTCCTCTCCCACCTTAGATCCATGAAAGGGTGGAGGGTTCATTCGGGTGAAGTCCTTAACTCTGGCAGCTGCTGCAGACCCATTTGAGATAACCGGAACCAACTGTTGATTCACCTGATTTGTGGCTATCTGAGCCAGTAGCTGGATTGCTGTTGTGAACTCTGTTGAGGAAACTTGATTGTCCTAAGGGGCTACTGGAGCTGGTGGGTAGGTCGGTTAGTGTTGTCGTCCCTTCTTCTTTTTCCAAGTCTTGGAGGCATGGTTTCACTGAAATGAAATAGAGCACGAGTTAGGAGAACACTTCTGGAATAGAAATTCAATGCACGATAAGGAGTATGAAAAAAAGGGAAGTTTTTCTAATAACGTCTCATAGCCTCCCCATCATAAGTGTGGCGTGCTTCACACCCATGAAAAGGACTCTACTTGATGCAGCTTTCAGACATCCTAGGATACTCTAAACCTAGTGCTCTTATACCAAGTTTGTCACGACCCGAGTCTATACCCTGGTCGAGACAGGGTACTTGGAGTCACGAGTAACCCCAAGACAACCCATGGTCTATCATAAAACTGATAATCAAAGTAAATATATGCGGAAGCTTTAAAAATAATAATCATTTAAGAAAAACTGAGTTTACAAGAGTCAATACATCTGAAAGGAAATAGAAAATACTGATGATCTGAATCTATGTCTGAAAGCCATCTACTAATGATGAGTTGCTGGGACAAGCCCCCAGCTAACTCTAAAGTATGACTGAAAGAGAATAACTGAAAAATAAAATATTGCCCTTGAAAGATGAGGACTCACCACTGTTGCTCCTGATATCGCTTGGAGAAAATCTACTAACAGTGTTGGGGTTGAGAACCTGAACTTGTATCATGATACGATATAGTGTAGAAAGTATGTGTTAGTACTTTGAATGTACTGAGGAAGTGGGAGAAAATATAACATAAAGAACAAATAACTGAACTGTAAAGACATGCAATGACCAACTGAAATATTAAAAACTGAACAATTGAGATAGTCAATAATGACTGTAACTGGTGGTCAGAAACATGCCCTGAATCTAAGATACTAATCTAAGCTAACTGTACTGAATTGAACTATATTGAGTAAATCTGGAACTGTACTGAGCTGAGCTAAACTGAAACTATACTAAATAGTGGGAGAGTCTTTAACCGACATGTAACCACGTGAGCTAAACATGGAGTCCGATGTATACACCCCATCGGTAGGACCCAATATACCTTTACAGGGTATAAAGGCATGAGCTAGGTGATCATAAGTCTGGGGCCATAGGGCCAATAAAATAACCTATGATGGAAGCATAGTCTTGGGAACCTGGGTGCGCTGGAACCTTGGTCCGCTAGGTGCTAAGTCCTACTCCCACTGGGTAGTCCTAGTTTGACTACTAAGCTAATAGCTCAAAACTAGGGTCCAAGACTAAGTTAGGGATACCTATCTGGAAGAACCCTGAGGGTCTTATCAGACCGGATTCCTTAACTGGTGTTCTTAGACTGGCCAGAGCTGCTTATCTGGGAGTGTCGTAACTATCTAAAGAACAAACTGAAACTGAATCTGGGGTTTTTAAGACGTGTAAGATATGCGTATCTGGAACCGTCATAACCATCTAAAGAACAAACTAAAATCTAATAACTAATATCTGAGTCTAATAACTGACAACTAAGAGGCACCACTGACACCTCAAGAAAAGACTGTAGTCAAACTGATCAGCTGACATTTCTAAATAATATTGAGTATCTAATATTCTGATTGACAAACTGGACTAGCATGCATCTAATTGAGATTTCATTTTATTTTAACAATAGGGGAATCCCAACACTGATAGAATCAAGCAACATGAATAACTAGTCGAATATGCAAGACTCTAATTTACTAAATATCAAAGCTAGGGCTAAATCATTTTACAAGAAACTAGTTCCCACATGATTTATAAAAATTGGGAAAAAATAGCTGCCAATAACATGGATAACATTCCACAAGAAATTTATCGAATTGTGTCTGAAAACTTTCTACATTTTGAAACCTCTGGGCTATAACTGATAGAAGATTAAGAAAGGGTTTTGGGGACACAAGGGAAGAAAAATTACCTTATTTAATTCCCACATACCTGGTAAAGAATTTTCAGAGAAAATCCCTTGAGAATCTGAGAAGAAAATTGACTGCCCTAGCTCTTGCTCTGAATTTTTCTTAGAGAACTTTTACGATCTTATTTTTTGAAGGAATGAGAGGAGTGAAATATAACGTAGATTACCATTCTAAATTCCCTGAGAATAACCCAAAACGACCTAATTTAGGGATTAAAAAGGTGTGAAATACTAAAATATCCCTAGGAAAAAAACTAGAAAAACTGTCGATAAGGACCAACGTGTCATTCAATGAGTCGTTAGTTGAGACCACGACTCATTGGGATGACTCTTTCGTCTTGGGGCCTGGGTTCTTAGCTAACTAGAAATGGCCATGAGAGGGACCACGACTCGTTGGATGAATCAACAGGTTATTGGTTCCTTCCGTGGCCACTGGCAAGAAATCAAACAAAAATACTGGACCCTCTCAACAACGGGTGTCATGATGACTCGTTGGNCTCTCAACAACGGGTGTCATGATGACTCGTTGGTTGGGACAACGAGTCACTGTTAACTCCCATTCTATTTTCTGGAAATCTTGTAGAATTCTTGAGCTTGACACCACGGGTGGTGATGATGAGTCATTACTTGACCTAATGACTTGTCCCCTCCTCTCGTCGTCAGCTCTGCCTCAGGGGCTAAGCTTTACCAAGACCCTTCTGACGACTGACTCAATGAGTCACTAGTTGACCTAATGACTAGTCGTGTTCGTCGTTTCCACTATAACATGAATTACGAACCTCCACTCGACGACCCTTTACGATGACTCGTAACTTAACCCAATGAGTCGTCATGTGAGTCGTCACCCCTGGGCTCCTAAACTAAAATTTCCTGCTTCAGTCACGAGCCTGACCACGATTGTCTAGTCACCGGATGAGTCATGCCACGACTCTTTTTGTGGCAAAATTTCCTGGTTCTCTTCTGATTTTTTTCTTGCAAGGTCTGAGTTTGGTCTAGGAACGTTTCAGGTTGTTACACCTGAGTAGGGTGTAAGTACAATAATGTATCGAGTATGAAAGGCAGAAACAACTACATGACTTAGATTAGAGATCAACAGATATAATAGATATCGTAGAAGGATAAACTCAACTTAAGTAAACACATAGAACCTACCTGGCCCCTATAAGCCCGGCAAGTACACCTAGTAAGCAATAACAAGTGGCACCTAGCCGACACAGCTTACCTGTCACCACCTTTAGACCTCTCAAAGGCCTCAATTGTAATACCCCAAAAGTTTCTAAGACTAGACTCGTGATTAGAATGTGACCAGCAGAAAAAGTTGAAAAAAGAATGCCTCAAAACTACTCATGGAAATAAGCCACGGATCATGGTTTCGAGTCGGTTTTTCTCTTAGAGGTGTCAGGATTGGATGGTATGAGCCGTAGTATAACTCGTTGAGGGGAAAAACAATTCATGGTTAATACTCATGAGAAGGTGCGGTGAAAGTAGATACAGTAACAATGGACAATCCAACGACCCATTGTGACGTGTAATGAATCGTGGTTGGTAACCGTTGGGAAAATTCATGAAGCTAAGTATATAAAGTTAGTGGTGATGATGAGATGAAGTAATGAGTTGTTGCGGCTTGTAGTGACTCGTCCTGTCCAGCCGTTACTTGAAGATCAGAGACTGAGGAATTTTAGAAGGAAGTAGCGAGTGAAACCACAAGTTATGGTATCGAAGGACGACCTGTGGTCTGAGTCGTGGCACCTGGCAGTGTGATTTTTCCTGTGAAATCAATAAGGGTATTTTTGTAATTCCTAACCTCCTAAACCCTAAACTACATCATTTTAAGCTCTGAAAGAAGTGTATTAAGAGAGTTTAACCTATTCTAATTTATTCAACTCCCACGCATGCAAAGTTTAGATATTCCTTTTGAAGATCAAGCTTGAATCCCTCAAATTCTTCTCCAAATATTTTGGTCTTTCAAAGTCAAGTTGAGATTTTGCTTACCCAGGTATGTGGGGCTATGATTGAGAGTTTCCTTTCACTCTCATGCCTAAATTTCTCCTCAAGTTCATGAATTTAAGTGTTAATTCAAGTTTATGATCTTATGGGGTGTTAACCCAATTTTATGAAATTCTCTATGATTTATTTATGGATAAATTTCCTTCATATTTTAAAGTATGTTTTAAGATTCATGGGAAGATTTCATAACTATTTTCATTATAAATTTATGATTTCAAGTTTTAAAAAATTATGTCCGATTATGCAAGTTTCATAAAAAGTCAAGTTTATGATTCATGATTTTAAGTACGATGAGATATCTAGTATGATTGAATGTTTATAAACTATCCATGTATGAATCTATGATTTTGACTTATGAAGCCTATTTCAAGTATGCATGATTTTAATATTTGGGCAATCCCACACAAGTTAAGTATGTTTTTATGAATTATTCAAGGCTAACAAGATTAGTTATGATATTTACTTTGGAGTCAAGACTCCCAATATCCAGATTCAAGCTATGTTTTGAGAATGTAATCATTATACATGTTTTGGGAGTAGTGTCTAGCACCGAGTAGGCTAGGGGTTCTAAGATTCCCCGGTCTCACAAACTATGCGCCAACGTAGGGATATATTCTGGGACCTCTCAAGAGAGTGTTTTCCCTGCCCGAGGGCACACTATGATATCACACCTTATTCTTCCTTTACCCCGGAAAAGGCTTAGGATGGCTCTCCTCCACGTGGGTAAGACGTGGGATCATCATGCGCTCATACATGGTGGTTGTCGATTATGACGAGTCTCCTATTATTCCTCATGTTTCAGTAATTCATGTTTATTACTTATGATATTATTTTTTACAGCAGGTTTGACCCCATGATCAGATTACAAGATTTTACTTATGATTTTAGCTATGGAAAGTCATATGATTTCTATTTTAGTTTTGGGTCATTCTATTCAGATATGATATTCAGCTTATGACTATACATGACTCATATTCTAATTTCAGCATGCAATCCTTACTCTCATGATCTTATGATATATGTTTATATGCATTATTTTTAGTTACAATTACTCAGCATGTTTTACTTACCCTGCATACTCAGTATATTTCAAGTACTGACTGCATACTCTATGCTGTATCATTTCATGATATAGATCCGGATGATCAAACCCTGTTCTAGTGTTAGTCCAGCTCCCATAGCTTAGCTCAGTTTCCCCTCATTGGTGAGTCCTCATCTTCTGAGGACCTTCAGTTAGTATTGAGTTATGTTATGTTCAATCTCAAAATTTAACGAGCTAGTTGGGGATGTTGTCCCATCACCTCATCAGGAACTAGTAGAGGCTTATCAAACATTATGTAGAATTTTCAGCTTTGTCAAGTGTTGACTCTGCTTATAATTGCAATGTTATTCAGACTTCCGCTTATTCATGTTTTAGTTATAAGATTTTGCTTGATGTATGTTATTTAGTTATCATGTACATGCCATGGGTCGACTTGGATCCATTCGGGGTTCTAGGTTTCGTGTCTCGATCTAGGGTTCCAGCTCGAGTCATGACATCAGCTAACATCAGCCAACATCTAGCATCCACTTCTATCAAATAAAAGATAACACAAGCAACAATCACAATATAATGCCAAGAAAATCAAAAGTAAAACCCAGTTAATCAATATCATCAATGAAGAACTGTCGGGCCCTCTCTCGACTGCGCCCAGTTGGCAGAGCTCAATCCATCCGGAAAAGCCAATCGCTATCCCAAGAAGGCTCAAAATAGACATATATGGTGCTACGAACCCATGTACCTCCACATAGGTCTTGCATGTATTAGAATGTCCATATGAGAGGTAAACTCAACTCCACTATAGGTTAATTGTTCTACCTCTTGGACTTAACCCCCATGGTTGAACCTACTCTCAGCGTCGGGTATCCACGAATTTCAAGGGCCTCAACACACACACATACACACACACAAAATCACACAATGAAAACATTAACAATCAACAACAATAACAAAACATGTTCAAACAGCCCACAACGAGCTCTCAAACCCCATCAACTGACTATCACAATATAGTACTATTCTCGCACGTCTAGCCGTACACCAGCGAGCCGCTAACCAAGCTAAGGACCTAATCAGTCTATCCCTAAGAGTTACAAGTATCCCACAAACTACTCTATTCACTATTAACAACAAGAGATATAGCCAAGCCAACTCAGGCATACCCACGACCATCAACATGCTATCGACATAACAAACACGGCCGTCGACACAGATATAATAAAAGATCATTGCAACCATTGATCTTAACCACCCTAAATCCCCATTGACTTGTCAATATCATCATATAATATTATTCACACTATTAGTCCACAACTTTCTACAAGAACCACGCGCCTCATACATGGCCTCTCGACACAAGCCTAATAATTTATCATAATTACTATTCTCCACACTCAAACCCAGGCTTCCAACCAAAACCAAAACCTCACATACACATATAACATCATTTGAACAGAATCACAAGAGTCAAATAACAATATGACATAAAGCATCACAAAACAACCAACAAGCATGTTGACACCTACGACAATTGCTACAGAAATCATGCAAACAAAGGGAGGGACAAGCCTAACATACCTTAGATTCAATACTATCCAAGCCTAAGACTTCAACACCATGAACCTAATGATTAAAGTTATTCCAAGATGCTGCAAAGAACACAATCAACAAACTCAACAAAGATGATAACACACACGAGGCACAAGCGGCAAGATTCATATAAATTCGATGGTAGAAACTCCGAGAAAATAATCTACTGATGTTAACACACCCATAAATAACCTAAATAACCAAGGAAACTACAAGAGAAAGCTTACCAAACAGCATCTTCACGAAACAGCCACCATAACACCTGAGAAAGGCACTAAAACGCAATCTCCACAAAGCTTCCGACTTTCTAACATCAAGAACCATGTTGAACCATGGCTTCCTACCTTAAGAAAACTTGGAACACTTAAAGAAGAGTTTCATAGAGGTTTCTTACGGAAATAATTTCTGGAAAATATATTTGGATAACCAAAAACCGACCAAAGGGATTTAAATAGTCCCCCACCGCCATAGACCATTTTTGACGTGTCTGCTTGCGCGGTCTCATGAAAACGCGAATATCTTCCTATTTAGAAGTTTTATTGATGAATGGTTTAATGTATTGGAAATTAGACTCATAGATCTTTATTTATATATATTGTGTGCCCCCTAAATTCTTATAGATTGGGAAAATAGTTTTAAGACATTTGACCCAAATTTTAGAGAATTTCAAGAAAGAAGTTTGCGATAACTCTTGCTGAATTTCATTCTACAACTTGATTGATGTCCAATATTAAATAATATTATAGAGTGACTCAACCTCATAACACTTCCTTATTAGTCCTACCTCGAAATAACGGATTTATTTCTTAAATTATACGGGACGTTACAGTTTCTTTACTTATATACTTAATCATGTCCCTTCTAATAAATTTATATTATGTTGTATGAATTATGGACTAAATAAAAGCATGATTTAAGTATTTTGAAGCCTTAAAGTTGTTTTTATTCATAATTCTTTTTTCTGATATGAAAAACTAGGTCTAAGAAAAGTAAATGTACCTTGAAAAATCTAAGGGTTATGTGCTAATAAGTAAACAAGGTAGTTGCTCAGTAACTAAAGTTGAATCACGCGACGTTACATTCGTAGATAATAATTTTTCTGACCAAGGCGAGATAGGTCAAGACTTGTCTCAATATAAAACTACGAACCAGGCCTCTTATGCTATAGACATTCAAATGGATTTTAGTGAGAGTCATTTTGATATACCATCTAAAGTGAATCATTTTGATATTGTTGGTTCGAGTGAGAGCTTACCAATTGATAAATTTATTTATCAATCTCAACCAAAGAAACTGAGTCATCCACAAATTACCTATCATCAATTTAGGATAGAAGGGAATGCATTTATAGTTACTTCACAAGATTGATAAGAGTCACGAAATAAAAATGAGTCTCTTACATGCCCCACTAAAGAAAAATTGTTAAAAGAAATAGAGGAGGAGATGGAGTCAATGAAATCAAGTAGTTATCAATATCAAGAGTAAGATCAATGATGGCATCAAGATATTTTAAGATCGCTTAGCAATTAAGGGATACACACAATATGAAGGAATTGATCTATATACATTACTTCAACAAGGGTAATTTTGTCAATAGTGACTAGTTTGGATATGGACTTTCATGTAAAAATAACATTTTTCAGTGGATAACCATAAGAAAAACTCTACATATAACAACCTATGGGTTCGTTAAGAAAGGCGAAGACATAAAGTATGTCGACTTCATAGGTCAATTTATCGGGTTAAGTAAACTTCTCGACAATGGTATTTACATTTAAATAATGCAATCATATCATATGATTTTATTGTGAGTCATGAAGATCATTGTGTATACATCAAAAGATCCAAAGATAAGTTTGTGATCTTATCACTGTATGTAGATGACATACTTATAGCTGCAAATGACATCGAGTATGTAGAAGAAGTAAAAAAGTGGTTATCATCTACTTTTGAAATAAAAGACATGGGTGAAGCAACATGCATTCAAGGAGTTAAGATTTCAAGAGACTGTTAGAAAAGATTGTTACTCTTTCATAAGAACCTTACATTAAGAAAGTTTTGAACATTTTAATATGCAAGATTGCAAATCCATTAACACTCTTATTTCAAAAAGTGATGCTTTAAGTAGGAGAACAAGCTCTGATACTCCACAAGAGAAAGAAAAAATAGGAAAAACTCTTTATGCCAATGCAATCGAAAGTCTAATGTATGTTATGTTGTGTAAGACTCAAAATATATTATGTTGTTAGGCTAGTTAGCAAATTTCAATCGGACCCGGGACAACAACACTATAAAATATCTAAAAGGATATTGAGATATCTTAAAGGCACAGTCTACTATTCTTTATGCTACCGAGGAAATAATCTGCAAGTCAAAGGTTGCACCAATGCTGATAGAGGAGGAGACTAAGATGAGAGAAAATCTACACCTAGACGTGTATTCTTCCTTAACAATAGCGCCATGTTATAGAGTAATAAGAATTCGTCATGCATAGCCTTATCTACAATGGAAGCTGAATTTGTAGCACTTTCAACAGTAGTGAAAGAATTTATTTGGCTTAAATATTTAATGTTTGTATTATGAGTTATGGACTACAAGAAATCCCGATTTGAACATTTTGAAGCCTTGGGTTGTGTTACTTTTATTCATAATCCTTTTCCCAATATGAAAAATTAGGTCCAAGAGGAAGGAAATATATCTTTATATGATACTCTGAACAATCTAAGGGTTATGTTCTCATAGGTGAACAAGATAGTGACACTGTAATTAAAGTTGAATTGCACCGTATTACATTCATAGAAAATGATTTTCCTAAGCAGAGTGAGATAGGTCAGACTTGTCACATTAAGAAACAATAAATCAAACTGCTTCCACTGTAGATGTTCAAATGAATTTGAGTTGGAGTCATTTTGATGATAACGATCTGTTTCTATTTCCACATAGACACTGCATGCTACAACTAGCAGCCCATTTACTAGGCTGAAATAAGGCTAGTTCACAATGATTGATAAAAAATGCAACTATACACCATCTGAATCGCATCCTTTTGACAGCTTGTTCGAGTGGGAGCAACTTACCAACTGATAAATCAATTTATAAATCTCAACCTCAACTAATAAGTTGTCTACAAATTCTCTGTTGTTGATTTGAGATAAAAAGAAAAGTATTTATAGTTACTCCAAAGATGAAGAAGAGGCATGAAATATGAGTGAGGCTCTTACATGCCCCACTAAGGATAAATGGTTAAAAGTAACGAAGGAGGAAACTGAATCAATGAAATCAAACTAAGTTTAGAAATTGATTGATCTACCTATATGTCGTAAAACTATTAGGAACAAATGGGTTCTTAAAATAAAGCATAAGGCTAGTGGTAGTATCAAAAGATATAAAGTTCGTCAAGTAGATAAGGGGTATACACAACAGGAAAGAATTTATTATAAGAGAACTTTTTTACCTATTGTCTGATTTATAAAATTGATTATGAGAGAACTTTTTTACTTATTATCTAATTTACCTCAATTAGGTTTATTTTGTCAATGGTATTTAAATCTTCAATTGCATCAAATGAAAATAAAAATCACATTTCTCAAGGAATAACTAGAAGAGAATATATATAGATCATCTTGTAGGCGTCGTGGAAAAAAGTCAAGAGCATAAAGTATGCCAACTTCGTAGTCAATTTATAGCCTAAATAAATCTTCTAGAAAATAATGTTTATGCTTTTATAATGTGATCATCTCATATGATTCATGTCATAACCCTATAATGCAATCATCTCGTACATCCGTATATCTATACATCACATCTGAAAGCCTCTAGACATATGATGAGCTGAAGGGATAAAACCCCCACTAGTTCCACTAAAGTCTAAAACTAAAAGTCATAAGAAAAGGACATGTATCAAAAATGACGTCCTCGAATCATGAGGACTCACCAAGACTGTTGAAGCTGAAAAAGATCGAATCTAGCGGCATGACTGAGACTGATCACCTAAACCTATATTATGATATGATATAGTATAAAAGTATGTAGTCAGTACTTTAAATGTACTGAGTATGTAGGATAAGTAAAACATGAGAGTAAGGACAACATGCTAAAATCATGATTGTGAGATAACCATAAACATGAGTTATTCATCATAAACTGAAGTATAATGACCCAAAGTTTTAAAAGTAAAATCATAGAGCTTAACATGTTTGAAAATATAAGTAAAATCTCATAAACTGATCGATGGGTCAAATATAATATAAAACGTGATATCATAAATCCAGAATATGGGCAACTTAAAACATGAGGAACAATGATAGATTCTCATAACCGATACCATCATGAGTGAGCACATAATGTCCAACTATCTTGCTCAAGTTGGTAGAGTCTTCCTAAGCCTTTCCAAGAAAAAGAACAATAAAGGTGTGATATCACTCGTGAGCCCGTTCAGGAGGGGAAAACACTATCTGGCGAGGACCCCTATCATGATCATACCTACGGCGGCTGGTAGTTTTGAGACTTGGATGCACTGAACCTAGGAATACTCAGTGCTGAGTACTACTCCCAAAATATGGACATTGCTCATAGTCATAATCATGAAACATACTTGTTTTTGCATGGGTTAGTTGAAAATCATGAAATATTTAAACATACGTGAACTAGCCTAGAAAAATAATACCAGAAATCGGTCATGATACATAAGCTTATGATTCATGAAATTCATGAATCATTGAGTAAATCATCATAACTTGAAATTATATATTCATAAGATAATTTAGTATAAAACATGTAATCATAATCATAAATCATGGATTGAATGATAAGAGAATTGAATTCGTAGAGTACCATGAGAGATTTCATCAAAATTGGGTCTAACCCTAGAATTTTCATAAAGCATGATTGGTAACTTGAATTCATGAAATTGATTTGAAATTAAGCATGAGGGAGGAAAAAATTCCCCATTCATGACCCTAAAAAATATCTGGCTTAAAGAGTTTCTTGACTTGATTTGGAGACACAAGAGAATTAGAGATGAAGAACCCTAGCTTTTTCTTGAGAATTAGAGATCAAGAAGATGAAGAACCCTAGCTTTTTCTCAAGAGGATGAATCTTCAATCTATGATGTTGAAAGGAATGAGGGTTTAGACTTAGTTTAAACCTTAAATACTCCCCTTAAGAAATCCAAAACGACCTCATTTGGGAGTTAAAAGCTTAGGAAGTTATGAAAATATCCCTGAAAGATCACACTTAAAATTATGTCTGCCAGTGATCACGACTCACACCATGAGTCATTGATTGTTACTATGACTCATAGTGACCAATCATTACTTGCAGGTCCTAATTCTTCACACCTCTGATCTTCATATAACTGTCCTCATAACAACTCATTACTAGGTACCGTGAGTCGTTCCATGACTCGTAGTTAGTGGACTAGTCTAGCCTTTCTCTAATTCTCCATCTTATGACTCCAAGCCATAACCCATTACAAGGTCTCATGAGTCGTCACTTGAATCATTGGTTCTGGGGAAAAACTCAACTGTTTCTGGACCTCCTTAGGATGAGCGATACCGCGACTCGTCATTATGCCTAACAACTTGTACCACAAGTCGTCATCACTGGATACAAATAGACTGCTGGCTTACCACGACTCCTTCAACGGCCCATCAATTCATACCAAGACTTGTACAACTAGTCGTTCTGACTAAAATTTTAGGTTCTTTTATGTTGATTCTTCTCCAAGTCTAAGATCTGATCTTAGGGACTTTTGGAGTGTTATAATTCATGAAGATTGTTGTATGTACATCAAAAAATACAAAGATAAGTATATGACCTTATCATTGTATGTATACGACATACTTATAACTGCAAGTGACATTGAGTATATTAAAGAAATTAAAAGGTCATTATCATCAAGGTTTGATATGAAAGATATAGGCGAAGCATTATATATTCTTGGAGTTATAATTTTAAGAGATTTTTGTCTCTTTCACAAGAGCGTTATATAAAAGAGCCTTATATTAAAAAAAAATCTTGAATGATTTAATATAAAATATTTCAAACCTGGAGACACTCATGTTTCAAAAAGGGAAGCTGTAAGTTGAAGGATATGTCCTCAGACTTCATAAGAGAAGGAACAAATAAGAAAGGTCTTTTATGTCAATGCCATTGGTTGTCTAATCTATGTTACAATGTGTACTAGATAAGATATTTGTTATGTCATTGGGTTAGTTAGTAGATATCAATTTAAACTAGGGAAAGAATACTAGAAAGCAGTTAAAAGGATATTAAGGTATCTAAAAGACACAATAAACTATTCTTTATGTTACCAAGGAAATAATCTACAACTCAAAGGTTACACTAATATTGATTGAAAAAGAGATTTGGATGAGATAAAATCCAAATCTGAATATATATTCTTCCTAAAAAATAGCGTTATATCATGGATTATCAAGAAAAAATCATGCATAGTCATATTTACTATAACACCCCAAAACTTTCTTAGACCAAACTCAGACTTGGCAAAAAAATCAAAAATGAACCAGAAATTTTCTTACCTCAGAATGACTCCACCAACGAGCCATTGTTAGTAAAAACACACCTTTGTTATGAGTCATTGTCAATCCCAGCAGTCCCCTACCCAGATCCCACGAGTCATTCAACGATCCATTGCTTCCAGTAATGGACCATTGTCTTGATCAATTAGTGGCAGTCTAGAAACTTACCAGATCAGTTGCAGAACTAATGAGCCCTAGCAACGAGTCGTGGAAGGCAACAGCGACCTGTCGTAGGGAGCTACTGAGAGAATCCAGAGAGGGTGAGAAATCTTCTCCAGTGAAAACAAGTTGAACCAACGACCCGTTGGTTCATCAAACAGGTCATTCTGTCTGACCAGAATTAATGAGGGTCTCCAATGAGCCATTGGTTTGACCAATGAATCGTTGTGACCCGTTGTTGGTCGACGACAGTTTTTTCAGTCTTTTCTCAGGGTCATTTTAGTAACTTTTGATCTTTTTAATTTCTAAACTATGTAATTTTGGGTTATTTTCAAAGGGATATAGGGAGTTAGTCTACAGTTTTCTCTCATTTCACTCATTCTTTCAAAGTCAGAATGTAGAAAACTCAGTTAGGAAGCATAGAGCAGGGTCAAGGGTTTCAATTTTCTTCTCGGATTTCTCAAGGGTTTCTATGGTATTTCAACAAGAGAATTTCCCTTCCCTTGTGCCCCAAAAAAATCCTTCTAAAATTTCTTATCAGTTTTATATCTGAGGATTTGAATTAGGGTAAATTTTCAACAAGATTCTGGTTAATTTTATGGATTGTTGTTCATATTAATGTTGTTTTGTTTCCACTACTTAGTGATCATGTTGCTACTTTCTTCTTGTAATATGGTTTTAGCCCTAATTCTATAAATGCAGTAAATTAGGTCTTGCATAGTTGATTAGATATTAATGTTGCTTGACTCTGTTAGTCTTTGAATTCCCATGTTATTACTATTATATGAATTTTCAGTCAGTTTGCATGCTAGTTCAGTCTCAGTCAGAAATTAGCATTTTCAGTATCTTTCAGTAAGTCAGCTTATCAGTTTGACATTAGCCAGATCTTGAGGAGTTCAATTCAGTAATACTCCCTAGTTTTAGTTATTAGTTAGTTCTTTAGACGGTTAGGACGCTTCCAGATAAGCATATCTGGCCAGTCTTAGAACATCAGTTTTCAATTATCTGGTCCTACAGAGTCTCAGGTTACTTTCAAATAGTATTCCTGACTTAGTCCAGGACCCCAGCTTCTAGCTATTAGTGGGAGTAGTACTTAACACTGAGCAGTCTGGGTTCCAGCACACCCAGGTTCCCTAACTATGTTGTCACCATAGGTTTTTGTCCCATCGGGCCCTAGACTTGTGATCATCCAGTTCAACCATTTTACCCTGGCAAGGTACAGTGGGCTTTCTTCGATGGGGTGTATACATCAGACTCCACATTTAGCTCATGTGATTATATGTCGGTTATAGACTCTCCCACTTGTCAGTATAGTTTTAATTCAGTTTAGCTCAGTTCAGTCACTCAGTTCCAGACATGTTTGTGACCATTAGTCAGGGTCAATTTTGACTATACCAGTTATAGCTCATCTTTTATCAGTATTCAGTATCAGTTAGTCATTTCATGTTATCGCAATTCAGTTGTTTATTTTTCATGATTATTATATATCTCATTTACTCAGTAAATTCAAAGTACTAATGCATACTTTATATGATGTATCATATTATGATACACGTGCAGGTTTCCAGTCTTAGCATCGTTAGTAGTTCCTCCCGACAATTCCATCAGTAGTCCTTTTGGTGAGTCCTCATCTTCCAAGGACGATATTTTTTTTCAGTTAGTTCTTATTTAGACAGATTTTAGAGTTAACTGGGGGCCTGTCCTAGAAACTCATCAGTTAGTAGTTGGCTTTCATACATAGTTGTTCAGTATTCTTTTCATATTTGTTTATTCTTTTCAAAATAGTATTTCTTGGATAATTATTTTTATATAGCTTCCGCTTATGTTTTACTTAGCTTACCAGTGCAATGTTAGACCATAGGTTATCTTGGGGTCACTTGTGGCACCAAGTACCGTGTCTCGTCTAGGGTGTAGACTCGGGTCGTGACAAACTTGGTATTAGAGCACTAGGTTTAGAGTATCCTAGGATGTCTGAAAGCCAAGTCAAGTAGAGTCCTTTTCATGGGTGTAAAGCGCGGCACACTTATGATGGGGAGGCTACAAGATGTTAATACGAAAACACCCTTTTGTTCATACTCCTTATCGTGCGTTGAAGTTAAATTCCAAAATGTCCTTCTACCTTATACTTTATTTGTTTCAGTGAAAATATGCGTCCAAAATGAGGAAATGGAAGGAGAGCTAGAAATGTCAATCGACCTACCCCACCAGCTCCAGAAGCCCCTCAGGACCACCAAGTGTCCACAACAGAATTCCGAGCGGCAATCCAGTTGCTGGCTCAGATGGTGACTAACCAAGTGAATCAGCAGGTGGTTCTAGTGAACGTAAATGGATCTGCAGCAGCTACTAGGGTTAGGTACTTCACCCAAATGAACCCTCCATTTTTCCATGGATCCAAGGTAGAAGAGGACCTACAAGAGTTTGTATATGACGTACGGAAGATCACCCGAATTATGGGTGTTAGTTCCATGGAGAGTGTTGATCTGGATGCCTACCAGTTGAAAAGGGTGGCTCAGATTTGGTACAACCAATGGAAGGGAGGGAGGCCAACAGAAGTGTACTACCCCGGAAAGGGCCTAAGAATAGACCCAGGAGTTTAAGTTGGTA
This sequence comes from Datura stramonium, assembly GCA_018107945.1. Taxonomy (NCBI): domain Eukaryota; kingdom Viridiplantae; phylum Streptophyta; class Magnoliopsida; order Solanales; family Solanaceae; genus Datura; species Datura stramonium. The sequence continues at coordinate 138,698 of JACEIK010000216.1, read as the reverse complement.
ACCGCAGAAAAACCTGGAATTTAGCACTAGGATGACTCGAGGTACAAATCATGGTGAGGACCAACGATTCGTAACTTGAGTCGTGATGAAGTTTGGGAGCCTGAGGTCATATCACAAGTGGTCCTACGAATCGTGACGCATAGGTACGACTCGTGGTTAGGAGTCGTGGTGAAATTATCAGTGGTGACAGTGAGTAGTCATGAGTCATGGTATGACTCATAGGATGTAGAACCGAGTCGTGAAGAGGAGTCATGGGTAATTCGTACTTGGCATGGGTGGATGATACCATGACGGAAAGTACGACCCATAGGATGGTACTACGAGTCGTGGTATGCGAGTCATGGCCAGTTTTAGAAGATGAAAAAAATGGTAAGGTGACCACGAGTCTTGACTTCGTGGTACGAGTCACGGTCGGGGCCAGAACTATTTTTCAGGGAAATTTCACTAAGGGAAAAATTGACTTTCCTATGCTTTTGGACCCTAAACCATGTCGTTTTCTCTTCAGTTTTAGACGTTTTAGTGGGGAAAAATGGTTCCTCCCCTCATTCTCATGCTAATTCTCAGAAGAACATCGTAGAATTCTCTCTCAGAGTATTTCAGAAAAAGGGATAGGGTGGAACTTTTCTCTTTGGATTTCAGGCAGATTCTCCAGGTTCCTTTGCCAGGTATGTGGGGTTTTAGCAATGGGATTGTCCTTCCCTTGCATCCCAAAAGTCCTCCTCAATTTCTTCTATCAGTTTTGAGCTACTGAGCTTTCGAGCATGAGAAGCATTCATGTTTATTTCCGTTGCTTTCACTTAGAATGATGTTCATATTTATTGTTGATATAATTTCCATCAGTTCCTTATCAAATTGTAACTGTTATTACAAAGGTGAATTTAAGCCCTAACTTTCGAGAAATGATTTTACTTGTTAAGTTCTCTCCAGTGAATGAAGGATGATTTGGGCTGAATTTTCTAGAATTTCTTGTATATATATATGTGTGTGTGTGTGTGTGTGTGTGTGTGTTGAGAAAATATCCCATTAATGAGAATGACTTTTGCTCTGTTGCATGAAATTCCCAAAATTCTTGAAACTACCTTAGATTATGGATTTGTTCGGGTCGTCGGCATAAATGAGCTCTCTATTAGCTGCTTAGTAATTTAGTCAGTTAGAACACAGAACTCTATCAGTATAGTCTCAGTAAGAATCATATCAGTGTAGCTTCAGTCAGATTTTAGCAACCTCCGTGTTGTTCAAAAAATGTCAACTGATTAGTTTGACTCCAATTTATTTCGAGGTGTCAGTGGTGCCTCCCAGTTATCAGACTCAGACTCAGAACTCAGATTATTTGGTCCATTAGGTGGTCATGACATTTAGTTATAGCTCTAACCAGCCCCCAAACTCCAGTTCAGTTATCAATTGGTTCTCTAGACGGTTACGACGCTCCCAGATAAGCAGCTCTGACCAGTCTTAGAACTCAGTTTCCAAATCTGGTCCTATAAGACGCTCAGGGAACTCTCTGACAGTATCCCTAGGTCAGTTTAGTATTGGACCCCAGTATCAAGCTATCCGCTTGTCAGTAGTAACCGTAATAGGATTATCTAGTGGAAGTAGGACTTAGCACCGAAAGGGCTGGGGTTCTAGTGCACCCAGGTTCCAGAACTACGTAGTCGTCGTAGGTTTTATTTACTTGGCCTAACGGCCCCCCTTTGACAGTGATTCTTACAGTCCATGCCTTTATACCCTGGCAAGGTATATTGGGTCCTACCGGTGGGGGTGTATACATCGGACTCCACGTCTAGCTCACGTGGTTATATGTCGATTTTAGCCTCTCGCACTAGTCAGTACAGTTTATTCTCAGATTCTTTAGCCCAGATCTTTTCAGTGCAGTATCTTAGACACAGTATTTCTAACATAGGGCATGTTTATGACCATCACCCTTTCTGACATAGGGCATGTTTATGACCATCGGCCAGGGTCATTTTTGTCACGCCCCGCCTTGGGGGGTATGACTGGCACCTGGTGGCCTAGTAGGACCTGGACTACTATCTGGTGAGCCTGAGCACAACTGGTGCTTGGCTAGCTCTATCTCGGATTTCTGGNGGGCCGATAAGGCCACCATGCTGTCTAGTCATCTGAAACTCAACATAAAAGAGTACTGTACAACTACGTGACCGACAAGGTCACCACTACTATCAGACTAAGGCCCTACACGGCCAACATAATCAACAAGCTAAACAACTTAACACAACGCACGGCCTCACACGACCGGCTCAACTGACCACAGGGAGATAAATACATATAATTTGCAAGCCTCTATGAGTGTTGATATAATGGTCGGGACAGGGCCCCGGCCTATCCATACAGTACAAAAAAAGAAAATAAACTACACCTCTAAATATCAGGCTCTGGATGATAGGAGCTGATGACTCTATAGCTGGCTGGAATCACGAGGGATCGCCTCCTCATCTATGTTACCTGCAGGCAAGTAATGCAGCGCCCAAACGGGCGTCAGTACCGCTGGTACTGAGTATGCAAAGCAACTGAATACAACTGAATACAAATAACATGACTAGCAATTCTGAATAGCAGGAGATAACTGAATCTGTAAAGACTGATATGAACTGAATCAGGCTTTTTTGTTCTGTGATAGGGCAGGAGCGTACCTGTAGACGCGGCGGCCTGCTGTCTATTATCTAATATATAGCACATAAGTACATATATATATATAGCAAGCAAGATCCAATACCAACCCCCATAAGCCGTATGGCGCCAAGCAAGCAAACAATCTATATACCCCTACCCGGGTCAAAACCGGCCAAAAATAAGTCACTCCACTCATCTACTAACTAGGAGCACCTCTGCCGGCCCCCTGGGTCTCCGGCTCGGGCCATAGCCTCCGATATAAATAACCGTGNTTATTTGATGGTTATATGTCATATTAAGGGAATTATGGGTCATATGTTGTCCGTAGGTGAGGAGGGAAACATGTGCAAAGGGAAAAGCGAAGAGTATGTGTGGTTTGTAAATAAGGGTCAACTTTAAATGGTCATATCTCCAAACATATAATGATCAAGAAGTCCCATAACATATCAAATGAAAGTTATTTTAGTCTAGTTTACAGTGGAAAAAACCTCTTGTCAATTGGAGTTTGGAGTAAAAAGTTATGCTCATTTGAAGACAACACTGTCGGCTGGGAAAGCGCCCAGGCGCGCGGGCGCCGAGACAGGCTGGCAGCAGGCGCACGAGGGCATGTCCCACGGGCGCCGCCCAGACCTTGGCCAGCCCGCCTATATGAAGTAAAATTAAGCTAGAAAGCTCATTTATAATCCGTTTTAGTTGATTTCTTTTTCAGAATTTAGAAAATTCAAAGCCCTATCACATGGTGAAAAGATATCCCAGGTTAGAAACTTCACTCTTGTCTCTTTTGGGCTTTGAAAATAGAACCTTGGAAGAAAGTTATGGCTTGTTGTTGTCTTATGGTTGATTGTGGTATTTCTGCATTTTTAGATGATTCTAGGCAGAGGAAAGAGTAGGAGTTTACTCCTACTTTAACTAATAACATATCCAAGAAAGGGTAAGTAATTCCCTTTTTGATTTCTTTAAGTTTATGAGGTTATAACTTGGAGAATGTTATAGTATTATGTTGTTGTTTCTTTGTGTGTTTTTGTGGCATGTTGCTGCCCAATTTTTCCAGAACTTTGGTGAAGTGAAGGTTCTTCTTTTTGGGTTTGTAAATTGTACTTGGAAGGATACTTAAGGAGTAATTTTCAAAGGAAGATTTTCGGCAAAATTGGAGTCAACGTGCGAAGGTATGTAAAGGCGTCCCTTTCCTTTTTATTTCAAGCACGAAACTAAGTTATTGAAAGGATCAATATTCCTATGTTTTTAAAATCATATTGAGCCATGTATAATCCTTTCCAAAGGGTTGGAAATACTTGGCATAAAGCTTGAATCGTTAAGAATGGTTGAAGCGAACAAATGTGAAGCAAAAGGCGTAATTTTCTTACGATTGTTGTCGTAGTTCTAAATTAAGTCTGAAGTCCCCTTAACGTGGGCACCATGAGCTGGTCCTTTTAAGTATACTATATATGTGATGTTGAATATATGTTAATATCTGGTCACTTAGTGAAATTGGTAGGAAATTTTAAGACGACGACATGTAATTGAACTTAATCTAAGAAGATGATGCTAAGCCGATTGAGGGTAAACGAGATTATTGAAATTACATTTTAATAATATTTTTAATACCTCCTATATGTTTATGTTTTAAATTGCTTAAGGTAAAAAGTAGATTTTATGTTTTTCCTCTTTAAAGCTAAGCAAGCGGCACGTAGCAAATAAGCTAAGTCGATACATGTTAACGGGGAAAGCGTGGCTAAGT
>JACEIK010000216.1:85174-112845 GCA_018107945.1 Datura stramonium | reverse complement strand
TCTTAACAAATATATCATGCTTGCTTTGTCAAACCGCATTGATTAATCTGACACATTCGATTAATATAAGTCCTTCAAACTCGATTTTAAGTGTCATATTTCAAATTTAATTTAAAATACTTATTATTTGGAAACTCCACTCAAATGAGGGATATTTTTAAATACTTTAATAACAACAATGATATATTTAGCTTTATAGTATGTCGAAGGATAAAATCAATTATTAAACTGAAATAAAAAGGTATATTTAACCATTTATATTCCAAGTGACCACGTGTGGCAAATAATATGATCGCCTGAACAGAGTATAAGAAGAAAGTCATTGAGCAACTCATATGTAATTCAATTTAATCCTCATTGCAAGCGCAGCGAGGTGCAAAAAAAAAAGTAGTTGGAGGAATGAGGATGATATAATAAAATTTTAAAAAATTATTTAAATGGAATCTTGTTGGATCTCCTTAATTTTTAATTTTTTTTATTTTTACTTTAACTATTAAAAAATTTAATAAAATATATTTAATGAAACCTTGACTGTTTAATGAGATTCAAAATTTTTTTTTCTTTTTATAAATCCTCGTTTTCCGAGCAATAAAGTATCCTTTTGCTGAAATTTCAATTCTTCTGTACATTTTAGAATTTTTCCCAATTTTTTTTGTGACTGTCTCGGTGCCACACACTAAAAAATCTACCTTCTCCAACATAACATTTGCACATCAGAAGTTTGACAAGTGTGGAGTTACATGTGTTGCTCTTAAGCAAAATGAAAAAGACTTGAGCTTTACATGTGCGGCTAATACTCCTCCGCTTAAGGAAATCAGAAAAGGGACAAAAAAGTATCATAGTTCTCAGCGTACGAAACATTAAACTTGTCCAATGTATATAGTATCTATCCTCTTTAACTTTTTCTCATGCACAATTACTCTATGCTTTCTTCTTCTTCTTCCACCATGAAACTTTATACAAGAGGTTTATCTACAAATCTTAAAGCTCCAATCTTGGTCAACAAGTCAAAATCAGCTTCATCAGTGAAATGGGCACCTCTGTTTCAGATTTCTGGGTTTGAATTTCCAGCTGCTTTATCCACTGCTCGTTGCACCCATTCTACAGTTCATGCTCCATCACCAGTTATTCAAACGGATTCTAATACAAGCACGTTTCATATTCCTCAAGAAAAATCTGCAGGGGTAGAAGAAAACTTAGAAAAGGTGACATCTTTGCCTTGTAATTTGAAAATTTTCACTGTTCTGATGTTGTGATTTTCTTGATATTTTTGGGAGTTTTCTTTATTGCAGGTGATCTATAGCTGTCGATTTTTCGCTATTCTTGCAGTGTGGGGTTCCTTGATTGGGTCTTTTCTTTGTTTTATCAAGGTTTAGTCTTCTATCCTTTTGTATTTTGATCATTCTTTTTCCTTAATTACGTACTGCTATTGAGTTTCATTTCTTGTTGTTAAGTTTTTATTTATAAAAAACGATAATTAGTTAGAGATTCCTTTTTTTGGGATTGGAGGATTGAATTAGAGTGAATATGTGGTGTTGCCTATCCTTTTTCTTTTAAATGTATTTGGAACTTTGTCTGAATTATCTAGAAGGATCAGTAGAAAAGTGTAGCCATTGACTCTTTTCCAGACCCTGACTTTTGAGTTACCTATGTAAGGGGATGATATTAGACAAATTAAATGTCATCCATGAATTCGAACCTGAGAAGTTTAGAGTTTTGAGACCTCAGATTTGGCGCTTAAAGTTTTGATTAGCTAGCAGCATTCGAATGATGACTTGCAATTTCGTAGAGGGGAAGAAGGACAGAGACCCGCAAATCCTCTATGATTATAGAGTCAAGAAAAGAAACAAGTTCATGTAAAGACTATTGATTAATTTGGTCAATCAATTACTCAGGACAAAAGGGCAGAACATTTAGTTTAAAAAGATAAGTTCGACTTCAGACTATAAGTCTTTAGTTGGTAACTTTCTACCCTATCTCCTATGGGCTTAGAAATAAGGAAGGATAGAGGTTCTACCTTCAAAATTTTACTTAAGTAAATTGCGTAGGTGGGGAAGATGTGGTTTAATTTGTGGCGTGGTGGTATAGTTAATATACTTCTTTAGTCCCTGTTTGATTTGAAGATTGATACATATTAACAAAAGTTACGTGGTGTCAATTTGACCCTCATGTCGTGTGAATGATCGGTAGTTTGGAGGTAAGACTTTTGTTATGTGTATGCTTCATTTACCTTTTATGTTCAAAGAGAGGGTGTGGAGCTATGGAACATTGAGTTGCAATACATAGAGACTCTTTTCCAGACCCTGACTTTTGAGTTATAATGTTGTCCGCACTCTTATATTAACGCTTATGCGTTATATAATGTAGCAAAACATAAGAGAACGAGTGTTGAGCAAAGATTTTAACAAGCACTTTTAAATTCCTAAATTTTCACATTAAAAGAGTCTTATCGGCATGGACCTTTGGTTTTACTAGTCCGTGCACATCTTTAGTCCCTCTACCTGCTACTACCATTTCAAATGTTGTGTCTGCCACTGCAAGCCTGTCCTGATTAAAAGAAGAGAATATGTAACCCAGTGGTTGTAAAGTACGTTATTTCTAGATTAATGTCAAAATCCTCTAGCTTCGATATTTTTTTATGATAAAATACAACCTTCTAATGGTACGGTATATTAATGTCTAGAACATACTAGTAAATGATTATACTAACTTGTTTCTCCATAAACAGGGTTGCTCATGTGTGATAGAATCATTCCAGGGGTACTTTGCAAGCCGAGCTAAGGTTATTGTGTATCTTGTCGAAGCTGTAGGTGTGTCATTAATTACTTTTTGCGTTCCCTCTCGTCAATGTAGTCTGTTTTATCTTCCTTTCTTTATCATGTTATTGCTAATAAGGATGAGATAAAGCAGCCACTGCCCTCATGAAGAGGTTCTTTTCTCTTAGTATAATGATGTCAATTTTTTGCTAAATTAATGAATGAGATTCTTGCTGCTTTAATATAAAAGTCTAAGGCTTTCTCTAATGTAATTAGATATGAGGTTCTCAATCAACTGTAACATGGGGGAAACAGTTTATTTTCTTGCCTGAGCAGAACATAATTGTTGCAAATTCATAAAAAGTGATATTGGCGCATGACTTACACCTCATGCTCCTACTCTCTTACTGTTTACTAACAGGACGATCTAGGCTCTACAGATTTTGAGAAGGATATGGATTAAAATTTAACTATTCATTTTCTTTTCTGATTGACTTGGGAATTTTCTCATGTTTTTTTGTTTGGCAGAAAATGGAAGATGAGCTGATTTTTAACAAATTTGTTCAGTTAAACTTGAACACAACTTAATAGAAAAGACTATGTACGTGAAAGTTTAGGAACCAAACCTATATTTATTCTTGAATTTTGTTAATTTGGCTTACTGTGGTTTGCAGAGATATACCTTGTATTTTTACTTTTCAAGTGAGGTAAATTTGATCCTTCTGTAAAAACTGCTCAACTGGCAAGGGTGTGGTTTGATTCTTTAGAGGGAACTGTTGGGCTATCTATGTTCAACACTGATTTCGCCCCATCACTCCATAGAATCTGAATCCGTTGTACTTGTGTTCTGGGAAAATGTCAAAACATAAACAGATTACCAGTAAGTGGCATTCATATTGTTAACACCGACTAGTTTTGAGATTAAGTGAGCTGATTGATTGATGAATTGGCATTAAACAGGTAAAAGTAGTATCCCATTTAAGATCCAAGTAACACTTTGTGGAAACTTTTTAAGGGAATAGAGACTGGGAACCTTCAGGTCTTTCACCTGAATGAATAGAAAAATCATTTTCCATCTTACACAGAATATGTATCCTGACTTCAAATCAAAATATGCGCCTAAGGTGAGGAATAGAAGAGAAGTTGAGTTGTTGCATCTTAAATTGTATTCGGTATGTTCTAACAGTAGATATTGATCTGATGATTTATGTGGTAGCTCCTGATGCACATTATAGTGTTATGTTGTCATCCTCCTTGCATATTTTCTTTGCAATTTGTACCATAATGTAATCTCTTAATTTCAATTTCAATAGTTTAAGAAGATCCTGACGGTGTATTATATTTCCTCTAGACATGTACCTGTTAGGAACAGTGATGTTAGTCTTTGGGATGGGTCTCTATGAGCTCTTCGTCAGCAACCTTGACAAAGGAAAATCAATGTCGGGGGAGACAAGTCCAAATAGATCAAATCTCTTCGGCATGTTCGCTCTAAAGGTTGGTCTCAGCCATTTGAAAAGTGTTTTATGAGCTATATACTTGTGCCAACATTGGGATCCACATCTCTGTTTTCTCATTTTATATGATGTACAGCTTGTTTGGCCAAGCTTTCAGGAAAAAATTAAGTGTTTTTGAATAGCAGTACAAGTTGTTTTTAAGAAGTCTAATAAAGTAGTTTTTCTCCTAAATCACTTTTGGAACTTTGGTTGAGCACACATTGCTGCTCTAATATTGGCAAAAGTGTTTTTAGATCGATTAGTCAAACACTTGCTTTTGGCACTTCTGATAAAAATCATTTTTCAAAATAAGTAGATTTGAAAGTTTGACCAAACATGCTAAGTGCAATTCATAGAGTTTCCTACTTTTCAACGTATCTCATGCATTTATCGATACTTCTTGCTTTTACGATCACTGATGTCTAGCTTCCTCGGGTTAAAAAGAAAAACCTTTTGGAAGGATGAACCCAAGTAGTCCATGCTAAAGACAAATGGCAGAGGATTAGGTCATATAGTTTCATTCTTGCTTGAACGATTCTCTCCACACAATATGATTCTTGTTTCCTATATGTTACTAAATTGCCAGGAACGGCCCAGATGGTTAGAAATAACTACTGTGAGCGGGCTGAAAACCAAGATCGGACATGTTATCGTGATGCTTCTTCTCATCGGCTTGTTCGACAAGAGCAAGAGGGCTGTTATAAATTCACCATTTGATCTACTGTGCTTTGCAGCTTCTGTGCTTCTTTGCTCTGGCTGCCTCTATCTGCTTTCAAGACTCACCGATGAGCACTGAAGCATTTTATAGATATTTTGCGGTCTCCAATTCCTAATGGACTGCTGTGGGATGAATTACTACAAGTTGTTGCACATGTATATATAATTATGTATATTACACGAACGCAATGTATAATATAAGCATCTTCTATGTGAAACTTGAAGCTCTCTTTTATTTTCTTTCTGTTATAATTTATTGCAACATTAGTAACTTTCAGCTTTTCTGTTCCAAGAAGAAAAACTTTCATAGACTAAAGGTGTAAGCACCACAAGATGTGAAGCGGAGAATATCTTATCAACTTGAACACGGCATTTTCGTGGATGACATTGGACACAAGAAAAAACATTGAGAAATCATGTGACAGTAAGGCTAAGACATAATATGTCATGCCAACAACAATCTTTACCAACAATAGTTACTTGCTATTGTTCTGCTTACATTCCGCAAAATCTAATAATTTTAGTGTATGCAAAACCGTGGCCTAAAGCCAAAGTAAATTATATTTTATTTGAAAGGTAATTTATTACATTTTGATAATATCTAAATTTTTTTTTCAGTTGACAATATATCCAATTGATGTAATTTTTTATTGATCTTAATTAGCATTTCATTAATTTAGCTATGGCACGCCAACAACAATCTTTACCAACAATTAGTTTTGGGATATTAACACTTTTGACCCTAAATTATTGGTAAAGGTTGCTTTTAGCAACATATTTAATATTCAATTATTGCTATTAGTCTTTGTGATATGCAATATATTGAAAATATATTATATTTAATTATTATAAAATTATATTACTCACGAACTAATAATATAAATTTAACATATACATAAGTAATTAAATAATAAAATAATTAATAATTATAATTAAAAAAATTATCAATATTCACAAGCAATAAAATTAGGTGAACAATTTAATTAATTAAAAGAATTTAATGTGCTTAACCAGAATCACCAAACGTATAATTCTAAACCCTTCATTCTTGCATCTCTATAGGTTCCAGAAGGATCAAAAAGAATAATTTTTTAATATATATATATAATCTTTGATATTTGGAACGAGGCAAAGTATTGTTGGTATTACATTAGTTTTTTCTTAAAATCTCATTTAATGCAAACAATAAGGAGAGTCATCATCAAAATGTTTAGCAAATTATTGTAATCATTCCACTTAAGTTGAGGGGATTTTGGCCAAATATTTAAGAATTCATTGTTTACTTTTTTAATCGATATATAAAAATTATATATATATAATTATTTTAAATTTATGCGGTTAGAATTAAGGTATGCGGATTAATATTTCATTTATTTTGCAAAAATGGTCCAAAATAGTGTAACAAACTAATTGTAAGCATCCAAATTGGGGGTCCACCATGAATTGGTCTTTGTGGAAATCTCATTCAAGACTTAAGTCTTCCACTATCTAAAAATACCAAATTCACAAACTTTTTGGTTTGTTTCTCATTTGTCTTTTGCTTTCCGAATCATTTTAGCAAAATTGCATAATTCAGTGACAGATACAACTCAACGGGTCAAAATCCATTTAATTATCTTCTGTCTTTGTTCAATTTATCTGCCTCATCTGATCTGCTTAATTGAGTAATCAAACACATATATATATATTTCCTCTTTTTGTTTGTACAAGGAACTAAATTTGATAATTGCTTAACGTGTAGAGGATTTAAGAATAATATAAATGTTTAAATGAAATCTATGATGTACGGATAAAAATATAAGAGATTATCGATTTTATTATTTCAATATGAATTATAAAATTATAAGTATTGATCACTTTGTACTTATATTGACAGGTTCTGCGTGTCTTGCTTAATTTGAAATAAGTATTATGTTATAGGTTGTTCTAACAAAATAAAAGAAGATTTTCCTTAATTTCAAAAAGTACCTTAATTTATTATGTCACTAATATTTGTTACATTAATTATATCCAATTATAGAAATCTGTCAGCAAAGCTCCCTTCCCACATAAACCTCTTCAAAAGAAATAAAGATTTCCTCAGTTAAACCATAAAGGAATACTCCAATAACCCCCAAACCCCTAACCCCAAAATGTCTCTCTCCTTCAACAACTTGAAAAATCATTGGAACAGTTAAAGAGTTGACCATTTGACATTTGATGCATCATGGATGAGATTACATTAATCCAAAAAGGAAGTTAATTAGTGCAATCAAGAATTGATGCCTATATTTCCAAGAAAATCCACCAAACTATCCTTTGAGTAATCTTCAAGCTTCCTTTGAGACCTCTGTTTTTTCTACTTTTCCTCTCTTTCTTCTTCTTCTTTTCTCACTTCAAAAGAGAGAAACAAAGAAAAGTGTGTTATGGAAAATCACCAATTCATATACCCAATTCTTGTTTCCCTTATCACTGCCCTTGGACTTGTCTCCATCTCTCTGTGCATAGCTGCTGAATTCAAGAAAACAAAGGTAAGTTTTTTTAAATACATTTTTTCAATTGGATTTTTTGGTTTGATTATTTTTGATGATTTGCAGAAGAAAGATCTGAGATTTGATGGGGAATTATGTTACTTGCCTGGAAGTGTGGCTTTTGAATTGGGAATTGGAGGTTTAATATGTTTATTAATGGGTCAAGTAATTGGGAACTTGTTGATATGTAGAATTTTCTTCTCAAGGGACCATCAGATCAGTTCAAAGGATAAGAAGAAGCCTACCATTAATAGCCTCATTTGTGTTATCTCATGGTAGGTATGGTACTCCATCCATTTCTAACATGCTACTTCTTTTCGAGTTTGAGTTATCATTATTAAAAGTTCTGCAAAAATCGATCAACCGTATATTGAAATCGAGGAAGTCGATCAATGTCAATCAATTAACTTTCTTTTAGGAAAAAATATTTAAAGTTTTCAGACTAAGTCGCTTTCTCCTCAATTTTTTGAACCAACTCAGTTCATTGATTTCCTTTAATCGGCTTTTACACTATTTTTAATAGTGTATAAACACCATCAGTGTTTTTAAGAAAAAAAAACAATATATATATACACACACACACATACTCTAAAGTCATTTGAACGATATCAACATCTAAGCACTTGAAAAGTGTAAATTTGTAATCCTAAAAATAAAAGAGAATACTTGATATCACAGATAAAAATGATTTGATATTATAAAAATTCTTATACTGACGATATAAATAAACTTAAATTCCTTATTTTATCTGAAAAAATTATCAAATTGAATAGAAAAACTTTTTATACTTATTTCATTTAATTGATAGAATGGAAAGTACTCGGGTTATTAACTTGCTTTGAGTTTCACTTGTTTAAAAAAACTTGAAAAATAGATACGTGACGAAGTGGCAAGTTACAAGTGTTGAAGCAGAATGTGCAACTATGCTTGCATGAATTTGCTGTAGTGAAATAATTTCCAGAAGGGTGAAAAAAATAATAATAACAATTTCAAGGTTTCTTCTTATTTTAATTGATTTCAGGTTTCTCTATTTTCTCCATGAGAAATAATGTTGCACGTGGGCTATAGAACTACCCACCAATAAAGAAAAAATTATTTGTACTTTCCCTCCGCTCATTTTTACTTGTCCAATATTAACTTAACACATCATTTAAGAAGCAATAAATAGAATCACAATTTTACTATATCGCCCTCTGAATATATATCCAACTAACACAGTAAAAATGAGTTTGGGCATCTAAATATCCATTCTCAAAATTTGGATATTCGATATTTGGTTGCCAAATAAAGTCATAGTTAATATGTTAATGGGAATTTAGTGCGAAGCTCTGAAGTGGTGATTGCATATTTGCAGGATGAGCTTTGTGATGGCAATGATTTTGATAGGGACGGGCAGTAGCATGAGCAAAAGCCAGCCACTTGGTGAAGGGTGGATGGATGGTGAATGTTACATAGTCAAAGATGGTGTCTATATTATTTCTGCAATTTTGGTCTTTATTACTTTGAGTTCAACACTTGGTTCCCTCATCTTCACAATAAAGAAGAAAAATCAAGTCGAAACAAGATGGCAAGTTACTTCTACAAGTTGAATATATAGAAAGATACATATATATACAAGATGAGAAAATGAAATACAAAATGCGTAGACTTACTTAATAAAACCTTTTTTCATATTCTTTCTGATGATATATAGAGAATCAATGCTCCCAATTTCCAACTTCCAAATACAACTGTGCAACCATTCTACCTTGGAAGGTTTTAGAATCTCTTCGTTTTCTAATTTTTTTTTATAGCTATATCCGAATCAACTTGTGCACACTTCAATTAATTTCATGAAATACATGTTACCTCTCGTCAATATAAATATCGAATAACTCTATCAACCAAAACATTGGACAGATTGGAAAAAAGAACACTTCGTTTTCTGAGGCTTTTTTATCTTTCTTTTTGTTTTTCTCTTTGGGTGTGTGTGAAGGAGAATAAAGTGAAGACCTGTGTTTAATGTGGTCCCTTTCTAATCTAAGAAAAAGATACGGTAGTATTGTAAATGCACACACTTGTTTTCTTCTCTACCTGTCATAAAATTGCAAACTAATACTTCAACGAGTCAGCAATGCACGTGGCCAGCAGAAAAATCCTCCACCGTCTCAGGAAAATGTGCATACACATTAGTTCAGTATAAGAAAAGACATAAAATAGAGGGACCAGACCCACCCCCAGAATCCTATTCCTATTCACGACTCTCATGTGAAGGCACACTCGTGAAAGACTTGAAATGTTTTCTTCTGCGACTGTAAACAATTAAAAGGTTTTAATTGCGGTTCACTGTCTAACAGACGACAGTGCACAAAAATGCAAGAGAAAATAAAGATAGATATTATAACCTGCTAGTGCACCTTCATTACAAAATGTTCACTAAAAAGGTATTTCGGTTTAGACAATGTTTAAAATAGTACAGAATTTTCAAACTGAAGAGAGTGATGACAAGACAAGTTCCTAGAGAACAAGTGAACTGATTGAAAAACTCAAATCCCCACCAGGGTATACATATGATAGCAATAGTCGTATAAAGAAGCATACAGAAAAACCTGGCTCACTGGACCAAAAAAAAAAAAAAAGAGACATGAACCAGCCATAAATAACAATTCCTAATACATCTGCAGCGGTAGTAATTGGCAGTTTGGTATTGAACTCCTCAGCAAATATCATAAACTAGCGGGAGATTTACGTCAAGTACTGAAGAAAACGACATAACCAGACATTGTAGGGAACTCCAGTCAATTTACATCCTCATATACCCTCCTCCGCGGCCCCTGCTGCCATAGTTATTATATCCCCGTCCCCAACCATAGCCATATGCACCACGGTGCCCGCCATGTCCAGGCCCATAGCCACCATACCCCGGATAAGGCCTTTGATGATGGTTACCGAAAGTCTGGAGGGTAAAACAAAAAAAGGAGTGACTTTTCAGTTACAGCCACTAGTGTGTAATAGTAATTGATCAAAACCCAGTAAATATTTGTTTGAGGGGTGGACGAACCTCGGTATCCTGCCTCATCCTCTGAGAAATACGATTCTGCCCATTCCTACCTCCACGAGTAACTGTGTTGCGGGATATATTATCAAAGAAGTCATCCTTGTTATAGGCAGGCTGCACAGAGATTAGACGGAGAATTATATGATCAAAAACTTAAACACTTATGGCAATCATATTATACAAGTAATATGACTCAAGGGCTGGTAAAGAGGAATATAATGCAAAATAACATGTGGATAATTCGATTATATGTGCTAAAATGCTTGACACCTACTTTGGGATCAGCATTAGAATCCAAGCCATGACCATCTTCATTCCCCTTGTCCTCATTGACCATAGCAATATCCTCGCCCTCCATCTTTTTAGCCGTTTGTTTTCCTTTTCCAAGATAACCCCATACTTCATCTTTATTGAATTTCTCATTCATTGCAACAAAATCAAACTCTTCGGTAAATTCTGAAGATGATTGCAACTGAAAAAGTTTAACACAAACAAATTCATAAGCTAGATGGTTATGAAATTGCTCCCAAGGGCAGAAACAATTTTGACGAGGGAGGAAGAAACATTTATAAAGCAGAACAGAAATTGTTCCTGTATGAGGCAAAGGAACTTGTAAAGCAAAGGTAATTTGCATTGTTAAGGAAGCATCATTCATTTGAAACACTTTTGGAAATGGTATGGATGTTCAAGTCCCTAAACTTCTTGATCATGGAGAATCTTACATCAGCTACGTTTGATACAATTCCTACCGTAAGGTATAACGCCCAAGGAATGCAGGGATGTTACTATAGTTAATTATTCTGATTTAACTTCTTACACCAGTCATTGTTCATAAACTCCAACCACCTAAAACCCCCTTATTCCATCTCTTACATTCTTTTTGGGCTCAAAGCTCTTCTCCTTCTTCATCCTTGTGTTCCATATTTTCAGTTTGAGTTGTCAGTGTTAAGACCTAAATGATACAAAGTTAATTCTCACAATACTCTTACTTTATTAATGTTATTTTTCTATTGTTTCTCTCTCTTATCTCTCTTACTCTACTGAAAATACATCCCTTCTACACTCCCCTTTGTCAGAGGCCTTAATATGTAATCCTACATCAATTTGCTAGGCTTTCACCCCAATATATTCATACCCACACATGCCTATACAGGCACACCTTATATAAAAAGAAGCTTACTTGAGCTTCAGAGAGGTGGGGAGTGGGCATTAGCTTTTGCATCTTAAATCTACAATGTGATAAGAAAGCTGCATCTAGATTTACTGAGTTCTAGTTCTCTATTGCTTCTATATTTACTGAGTTCTAGTTCCGTATTGCTTCGAGATCTTTTTCCAGAAAAGAGTAAAATAAATGTAAGTCCATTGATTGCTACAAGATTACAACAAATATGCAATATTATGTCATATCACGTCATCCAATTGGATTTCCCCTTAGAAGAATACATGCAACAAACTATGTCTAAATCAATATAGAACACCAACGTGAAATTTGAAGTTTAAGGAAAAGGAGGAAACATTGAGAATCAACCTATCCAGCCATCACTTCAACAAGCAAGGGAATAATTTAAGATTCTTGTAGGACCCAACCCCAAATAAAAAAGGAAAGCAAGCAAGCACCGGATGATATCGAAGCAATTAAATGAATGATGACATCCAATGGACTTGCCACGACAAATAATAGAATAAAGCAATTGAACTACAAAAGGGCAGAACTGGTTCTATATAAATAACGACAGCAAAACTTTAACCAGACACTCATTAAAAAATGAAGAGCAAATAACCTTCTTCGCAGCAGGTGGCAGTGGCAACAATGGCGCTTGGACTGCTGGAGTAGTAAATGATGACGAGGGATTCAGAGGTTCTGAGCTGAGAACACCAAGGTCCTTCTGATCTGAATATAGTTGCCCAGAAAATCTAGGTAGAGATAACTGATCCGGAGTTAGCAATATAGGGGGTTGTTGTGTAAAGACACCTGATGAGGAATCCACAACTGGGGATACAGGATATAAGGGTGAAGCATTAGAACCTATCCTAGAAAGGATTGGAGCACCAGAGTTACCCACATGTTGACTAGATTGGGGAAATGCAGGAGTATAGGCATAAGAAGACATGGAAGAGGTTACTGATAATAAGGGAGATATAATGTTAGTACTAGGAGCCATAGAAAGTTGCTGTGGTGCAAGACTCTGTCTACTAGTTAAAGATAAAGAATTTGCAGCGGTAACTACAGGCACTGGAGCTACGCTTTTTGGTAGAACAGCTGAAGTGAAATGTTCAGGGTGTTGGAGTGGGTAAGCCTGCAGCAAATTCTGCATCATCACATGTGAAGCAGCAGGTAGAATAGAATGTTGTGGAGCGTAGTGACTGCTTGCAGGTTCACTGTATTTTTGCTGGTAAGAGGGAGTTGCATAAGAACCCATGTTGGATTGAGTTTCCTGGGAAGTGCCATATTCAAACTGGTTTACAGATTGATGTGGAGGTGGCAAACTATTCACTGAAGCAGGTCCCTTGTACGAGCCATATTCCGTCAAAGATCCACCATTAAGTGAAACCGATTTTGAAGAGCTTGGGGAGACTCCAGCACAGCTTGACTACAGGAATAAAAATGGCATTATATTACTCTGGAATAAAAATAAAATCTCTAGAGTCTGTTTGAATGGGCTTATGACTTATGGCTTATAAGTCAAAATCCACAAGTGAGGATTTCTAACTTATGACTTTTGGCTTATTTTTGTTAGTTTGGCTTAAAAACAAGTGCTTAAAAACACTTTTTAAAATTACCCAAACACTACATAAGTGCTTAAGAGCTATTTTGGTTTAAAAGTACCTAAAATAAGCCAATCCAACTGCTATCAGATTTTTTTGGGTAAATATATTATCAGCATAATTTTCCATGCTAATTTTACAATATATTTAAGGTGTCATCTATTGTGAATTAAGGAGGTTAAGAACCTGAATAATTGCAGGATCATTATCCAATGATTCTTCCACTTGAGGAGTCGGCGAGGACTTTACTTGCAAATCCTGAAAGAGAAGATATTTTTCTTAGTAATCAACCTTCAAGGGCAAATAGAGAAAATGATGATCTTCCGCCTAAAAAGACACTGATTACCACAAAATTAGAGAAGCACAAAATTTACAAATAAATTGAAGCAATGAAATCACTCCAATCGGTCTTTGCAAGGAAACAACCAAGTAGACTACTTGTATGTAACCTCCTTACATTAATGCTTAGAGGGTGGGCATGGACATAAATACCGAAGAGCCAAAAAAAGGAACGAATTAATTCGGTTTTGCGGTTCGGGGTCAGTATTAAAATAACAACAACAATAGACCCAGTGTAATCCCACAAGTGGAATCTGGGTAGGGTGGTGTGTACGCAACCTTATCCCTACCTTGTGAGGGTAGAGAGGCTGTTTGCAAATGCTCTTTGCTTCTGCTTGTAATTATAGCTGCGGTATGTTTGCACTATATGCTCGTTATAGCTGTTGTATGTTGGCACCATAAGCTCGTTATCTAAGCTGCTGGTGGCTGGTGCCTTGGCAGCTGCTATTTTCCCTCAGTTATTATTTTGCCCTCAATTATTATATGCCCTCAATCATATTGTACTTTGCAACTTTGCAAGCCATTTTGGTATTAGCATAATAGCATTATATAATATTAATATTAGAAATATAGCTGCATTTATGGCCCATTTATTAAAGAAAAAACAGAAAATAACCCATTTTGAATTTTAAAAAAATAGCTCATTTTACAAGCAGAAAACTAGCGCATTTATCAGGCCCATACGCAAGAACCGGATGAGGAAAAAACCGAACTGAATTCCGCATGCACTAATGAAGAAGCGAACACTCGCCCTATTCCCTACCCCTTTTTAGGGGCTGAGAGTTATTTTAGTGGGCATTTGGCCATGAAAACCAAATATTATTCATTTTATTTGAAATTTTTAAATTTGTATTTGGAGTTGTGTTTAGCATACTTTTAGGAAAGAATATTTAGAATTTTAATGCACGTTTTCTAGATATGGTTTATACCCCTCCAATTTCTAAAACCTAGCAAAATCACCCAACTTGACTAATTTACCTGAAACACACAATCAAAGCTACTCTAAAAGAGTAATATCTCAAAATAGATATTCACATAATATCATAAGATTAGATCCCATAAACGAGTTACTACATACTATTACAAATTCATAAGATTAGATCCCATAAGCGAGCTATTACATACTATTACAATATGTTTTCACTTTATTTGGAATTTTTAAAGTTGGAGTTGGAGATGGAGATGGAGTTGTGTTTAGTTATAGTTTTCGCAAATAATATTTGGGTGTTTGAATGTACTTTTCCAAAAAAACATGAAATATTATTTAAATGGGGACATTTTTATAAAAATAAAAAATTTAAGGTAAATGCTGATTTTGAAATAAAGTGAAAGTGAAAATACGGTTTTGGGTGTTCCAAATTCCAAATACAACTACAAGTTGTGTTTTAAATTTTCATGGACAAATGCTGATTTTCAAATAAAGTGAAAAAAATTCTGGAAAAAGGTGAAAAATTCTTATGGCCAAGCAGGTCCTTAATAACTGAATAATTTTTCTATATGCTTAAAATATTGGACAAGTATATCAACCGCAGCAGCAACATAAATTGACTAGGGTCACGTTGGCTGTTAACCTAGCTCAACTCTCCTCTTTTATCCGGGCTTGACACAAACGAATATGAGCAAGCTCACACAGATGGAATAACATAGGACAGTGCGGATTAACATAGCCAACCCCAACTAGCTTGGGATGAAGCACAATTGTCGTGGTATACCCAACGCAGCAGCATCACAGATTCGTCAAACAGAAAAAACATATAACCAAGTGAAATGTAGCTACAGGATCTCTTAACCAGTAGATATTTCAATATTCAAATTCGCACCATTGTGTCTATTTTGCAACATTTGGAGGGAGATGAATAAAAGATCATTTGAAGACTTGAAAAGCCACTCTAGAGGATTAAGAGTTTCTTCATATTTTATTTATATGTTACGTGTAAAGAAAAGAGCCTGTGCATAGATGGTAGGATCAGTTTTTTGGAAGCCTAATGTTGTGTGCAAATGTGTACTTTTGGCACCATTTTGGTGCAAAATTTTTCAATTGATTGTATATGTATACACAAACTCTGCAACATCATCCCCTCTAGGTAGTCCAGTATGGAAATATTCTCACGAGTCTAACTCGTCAAATCAAATGAAGTGAATCATAAGAGACGTAGTCAACACGACATGGCACAATAAACTCCCTGTCCGAACGTAAATTGGTTTCTCATCTGAGTAATGATATGTAACAGCATGCACACTTTGCTTTATATGAAAGAGAAATTAAGGAATTTAGGCACAGACATTTTGTAATGAGCATATACAGTCAAAAGTAGTAGCATCACATTAAACAGACTGCATTGAGTCTCTTTACCAAAAGAAGAAGATTTATATACCAATCAAAATATATGCACGTACCTTAATGTCACTCCCACGAAACAAAATGTAGTCATAAACTCTATCATTTGGAGGAATCTGCGGACCATCTTTCTTACGCCCCTCAGTTCCATATGATCTCACTGCAAATAGAGACTGGTTAAAATAAGACATTTTTCGATAATTGATGAGAGTTCTGAAATGGAAATAATCATAAGCATGCAGCCAGCATACGATTCTGAAATTAATATTTCAACACTCTATCTCGGGAATCATAGTGGTGATGCACAAGTTCTTGAGAAACATATATGGTTGACAAAGAAATGCACCAAAGCAGCGCTATAGAAAACCTAAGCTTCAATCCATCAGCAAAAGCCAGTGGTTCACACAAGAGTGGAGGAAGACACTTCACCATTTGCCCCATTTTATGCAACTCAGTTTAACCACGCATGATTAAACTTCAGTAATGACAAAAGTAAACTTATTTACACATCATATTAAACTTTATTTTCTAGGGAAAGAAAAGCATTTTCAGGTTTATCTGGATTGCAGACTGATATTTAATATTGAGTTGGACTAAAAATTAGGAGGACTTAAAACCCAACGGTGTAAAGCCAGTTATTGCTTACACAAGTGTGCCAAAGATTTGAAATATCCATGAGGCAACTGTGATATATACATGGGTCAAAGCCATTATGAAAGAACCAATTAGAAGATAAATTTAGAGGCATTAATTTGCCAACCTCTCCAATCTACCCAATGGTCTAACGGTAGATACTTGGAATGGAGAAGAGAAGAGGTGAACTTGAAGCTCTTATAGTCCCCAAAGAGTGCAAACTGGGGGTTGCACTCGCTTAAGACGCCCTATAGTGTAAGCAACACACCATTGAAGTGTGCTCCCAAACATCAATTGGCTCCATCTTGAAGAGAGATACTGAATAATAAATATAGCAGATGAAACACTAAGGGTGAGTATGTTAAAGACTTAGGGGAACAAACTAGATGAGTTTATTAGTTTATAAGAACAAGAAATTAGAATTTCATGTAAACAAAACCCCAAACTTAAAATAGAAGCTTAAAACTACATCATTGCTTTCTATATCAGAATTTTAAAATAGCTCTTGAACTCAATTAACATAGTTTTTCATAATTCACGTAACTGCAGTTTCTTTAATTCCTTTGTCCATATGATCATTGTTGTGTTTGTAGTAATTTCTTCTCGCATTGTGTGTATGTGCAAGCAAACATATATACTTCTTCATCAGCAACTTCTTTAGAAATGAACTATAACTGCATTTTGAGTTTACAGCCTCTACGGAACTAGAGGTGTCTTTACGCCTCTCAAATTTTTTGAAACAGTTACGCCTCTCAAATTTGACAACGCTAATTGTAATACTTCAAGATATTCAGCAAAATGGCATCTTGACCGTCTAAACTAACAAGCCATTCCAGCTGGTTTTTCAATAGCAAAAAGCCATAATTGACAACATGCCCCTCACAATCAAAGACGACATTTGGAGGCTAGTCAACATATAAGTTCTATAGGACAAACCATGACACAATGTATTCAAATCTTCTGTTTATTTCCTTCAGTGTCTCATTTTAATTGTTTGTAGGTCAGAAAATCCCGAGAGCTAGTAACGCACGGTTTGAAACTCGACGGATAATGTGCTCGTCCATCTATATCTCCACTTAAATATCAAGTTTGTTTGCAGCAAGGTCCAAATCCATAACATGCTCCAAACTAACATACCACGCTATGCACTCTTACCACTAGACCAAAATTCAAAGGACTTATATCTGTGTTTCAATCAAAATTTCCAACTTCTAATTTTCACCAAGAATCATCTTCAAGCTCTCCCAGACTCTCTTTTTTTATTAAGGATGGTAATTCCTTTTATAAACAGAAGCACAAACTTTGTGCCAAAATTACACGCAAATCAGTTCCTTTACATAATTGTAGGAAGCTGAGGAAATCTAACATCCTATTTGTTGTATTAACATCTTCCAGACTACATCAGAAAGCCAAAAAAGATATACATCTATATTTCAATGTACTAATCTCTGGACACGCATGTTGTGTGTGAACTCCTTATCAATGAGTATAAAGTTTTAAAAGATCATATAAATGTTAAAAATGTCTCTGAGTTATAAAAAAGTTCTTGAAAATAATTAATGTTGATTCTATTTAGCTAGAAATCTTAAGACACCTTACTGTAATTTTGGTATTTGCTTTAGAAGCCTAGAGCCGAAGGTCTATCGGAAACAGTCTCTCTACCTATGAGACGTGGTTAAGGTCTGCGTACATTCTATCCTCCTCAGACCCCACTTTGTGGGATTACACTGGGCTGCTATTGTTGTTGATGCTTTAGAAGCCCAGACACGCTAAATCTGTCAATTCTTACTTTGTCTAGACCTGATAAGTTTCCCATGTTGAGTCAAATTAAGTTGAATGTTCCACTCCCGATGTTTCCTTTCCATCAATTCCTTTAAGTGTCAGCCTTGCAACAATACCTTCTGGAACTAAGATTTGTACTTCTTATAAGGTCTCGATAGAGTCCTGAATGCCACAGTGTGTTGACTTGTATTTACATTGCTCGCCTAGTATTTAGTCTTTCTGTGGCCTTTACTCTTCTTTGAGAGAGCACTTGTAAAAGCAAGTTAATCGCAAGCCTACATAGTTTAAAGAAGTTGGGACAATTTTCTATCCACGTGCATAGTATTGTTCACTTGGCAAAATGAACCTCAGTTTTTCTGTTCTTTTGTATCCAAGGAGTGGGTTGGGTAATGCCTAAAACTACTTTTGAGACGTTGAGCACTTGGAAGGGAGTTGATAGAAAGAAGCGGAGGACAGGTGACATTGCATTCCAGCATGCAAATGGTGGACAGTGTGGAAGGAAACAAACTCGAGGCATTTTGAAGATAGCAAGATGAACCGCCTTCGTCTCTTTAATCTTTGGTGTATGTAAACAGGACCTATGAGGGATATGGAAGATTTAGTAGATTTCATAGGAAAAGTGTAAGGTCCATTTATTCAATTTTTGCTCTCCCCATTGTCCTTTTGGATTGTAAATCCCCTCCCTCATCATCTTCTGGTGATGAGTTTTTGTGATATATGAATGTAGTCACCTTTACCTCAAAAAAAAATGGACCTCACTTTTTTCTCAAAGTAAAAGAAAACTATTCGTATTTACATTAAATTAAATAAAGTATAGGTCAACAACTGATGCAGGATCTTAATAGCTTATGGTAGAACATTGAAAATAACATAAAATTAGAGGTAACAATGAATAAAGTTTTCTACCTTTGAATTGATTTTAATAATTGACTCTCTCAACTAATAGTGAGACACTATTTTGTTTGATTATAAGACACTATAAATTTTGTTTTCACATATTGAAAAAGTGCTTGTTAGAAGTAGACTTTTTCTAATCTAAATTAGCTTCTCTAATCTAATCTTTGCTTGATCATAAGATGGTTTAAGAATCTAGTTTTTGTTTTAAGAAATTTCAAAACTCCATGCAAAAAGAGGTCTAGAAATAAATGGTGGCAATGATCAAAATTTTCAAAGAGTGGCTAAGCTTCTAGGTGCTCGTCACACGAGAATACATGTAAAGATGATACTAGAAGGTAGATTTCAACAAAACCTTTATATATGTTATCAAGCCAAACTAAATACGAGGATTAAAAATTACTATAAGACAATTGAAGGAGCAAGGTGAAGCAGTATCTAAACAAACATGATATGACATACAATAATGATATATAGCTAACCTAAGTTGCTTGGACTCGGGTGCGGGTGTCCGATACGGGTGCGGATCTAGAGGTCGGATCCTTCATGGTCTAAATTTTAAGATTCGGGGATACGAATCCAAGTATGGATACGGGTGCAAGGATTCAGCTAAAAATAATTCAAATATCTAAAAATAGAGTTATAAAACCTAGATTATGAGATATTATGTGGAAAATTTGAGGAGAAAATATTAAGCAAGAGAAGAATATGGGAAGGAGATAAAAGAATAAGGAGAGACATAGAAATTTCTATATACAAGGTATTCCATTTTCTTCAATTTCATCTTAGCTTTTGTTTTGATTACAATAATCATTGAATCTGTTAGGAATTTCTCGATCGATTTTAGTCAAAGTACCCAAAATCGATTGACCAGATCGGGTACGAATCCCACACCCACACCCACACCCACGTCGTGTGGACACGGTGCGGCACCGAAAGTGAAGAGTCCAAGCAACTTAGTAGCTAACTCTAGGGAAACCTCTAGTGCCAACATGCGGGAGTATAGCAATGATTAAGGCCCTCAAATTTCCACTACCCCACCCCTTGATAATGAAGATGATGATGATTCATTCATGTCATGACCACCATCATCCTTCAATTTCTTATCCAAATAGGCTATGTCAGTTGCTATCCCCGTTCGATGAGAAAACAAAAGTCTCATGTCATAGTTCACAGAAAGCTCTTGTAAAGTAATTGTATTTGTAAGTCAAGAATTTTATCAACTATGTAGAAATCTTAAAAGTCACATTGGAGAAAGGTCTTTAAAATGTCTTTGTTGGTTTTCTTCTTATACGTTACAAAGGCCACATACATGGTACAATAGAAACGCTTCAATTCACAACTATTAAGTTCTAAGTCTGCAATTACTATTAGAAGGTACGGCACACAACTTCAATATAGTAAGGTACACACATGTTGCTTGAGCTATTACCTTTTGGCTAATGATTGTATAATACATATAGGGAGCTCTTTCTTGTCTTTCTATTTGTCACTTACAATTGAATATTAATCCACCATAGAACTTACAAAGTATATTTACATTTTTGTACAACAATAGTAAAAGAGTATGACTAAATGGTGAAACGATGTTATCAAAAGCGAATAACGCAAGAAAGCTCTAAGGTCCTTTCGGGCTTTAAGCGCAAACAAAGCTTGAGTTTTAACGAAGAAAAGGCTCAAATGAAGAAAAAATACAAATATGTATGTGTAGGCTAACACTAATAATTATAAGCAAAAACAATAAATATATGGACAAAAGAATTGAAAAAAATTACAATAAAGTGAAATATCAATTATTTAGTATTCTCTCCGGGACTATGCCCATTAGTAGGAAAAGTATATTGTAGAGGCTTGATAACAACATTGAATTGTCTGTTAAGCGAGGTGATGCACTCAACATATTTTGAGTGCCTAGCTTCAAGGCTTAAGCGAGCCTTTAATAGGGTGAAATGGTCAATCAACTTTTGACAGGTATTTTGGTCTATCAACATTTGAGTTTGAGGCTTCCTACTTTTACATTAGTATAGATATATGTATACTTCCATATTTGCTTTCAAAACATTGTCGGTTCCTTTCCTTCCAAATCACCAACCACATGCAAAAGGAATGGTCCTTTACTTCCCTTCCAAAATACCAAATACTAAAACTAAGATACAAAGTATTCATTCATTTTCTTAAAATCATTTCAGTTTTTCAATCAAAAGCCTAAGCCTGAATTTCCAACTTCTTAGATCCACCATCCTCACTCAAGCATTCCCTACCTTTCAATTGATTCTGTCTTCTTGGATCACTTATCAGAACTCTCCCTCTCTCGCTCTCTTCAGCAAGTAGCTAAATACTAACAACCAGCTCCTACACTCCAAAATTCCAAAGTAATGCTTCAATTCTCCAGTTTCTAGATAATTTATTGGCTTGCTTTCATAATATAACCTAATCATGAGTTGTTGCCTTGTGTTTCAACTTTGTGTACATTCTCTCTCCTAACATGCTCTCTATGCCAACGGCTGCACGCACTACCGACCAGACCACCACCACGCCGGTGACCTTTCTCTTCCTCTGGCAAAACAAGCAAGTTTCACTTTCTCCCCCTCCTCCTACCTCTCTCATCTATCTTTTCTCTTTTCTGTTGCCGATTTTTGCCCAAATTTGAGCGAATCTCTTCGGCAAACACCTCCTTTACCGACCACCTATGTACGACGCTGCTACGGTCACTCACCACCAACAACCAGGTATACCATTGTACACAACTTCTCTGCCTACCTTCTTCGTACTTTTTATGTCGGCAACCACCAGATAGTTTTGGGTTCCAACCACCCATTCTCGATTCATCTTCTCCGTTCATTTTTGGCGCGACCACCATATATGTCAGCCCTGTCCCTAGCCAAAGTTTGTCCAGGTTCTATCTTTAAATTTTCCCCCTAATTTTTTTGATCTCTTGTCCCTTTTTTCCTTTGTTTTTAATTTCCTTGTTCATTTCTGCCGATATTTTTTTAGCGGTAGAAATGATAATTTCTACTTTCATGCTCAATTTAATTAATTTTTGTTCTTGTTCCACGAATTGAACACTGCGATTTACAACTTAGATATTTCTGCTCTTTCTCCTTCTCATTGTGTCTTCTCGTGTTGCCCGATTCTGTATTTTGTCTTGTATTACATTGAGCTGGTGTATTTTCTTCCTGATTAGTGTGTTATTGGCAAGTAACTTTCTTGGTTTAAATTGGAGATCATTATAGTAGATTTGTTTTTGGTTTGCGATAGTGTATTTTTTTGTGATAGTTCTCCGCCTAGCATTTGCGCACTACTATTCAATTTTTTCTTTCTTGGGTTATTTTTGTGTTCTTTATCTTATACTTGAGTACTTTATAACCAATGTTAGTGGCTTCGGAGTTTGATGGTAGTGTAAAGTCATGTCCTCGATTGGGGGTTTATAACCAATGTTAGTGGCTTCGGAGTTTGATGGTAGTGTAAAGTCATATCCTCGATTGGGGGTTTATAACCAATGTTAGTGGCTTCAGAGTTTGATGGTAGTGTAAAGTCATGTCCTCGATTGGGGGTTTATAACCGATATTAGTGGCTTCGGAGTTTGACGTTAGTGCCTTCAGGGTTTGATGGTAGCATAAGGCCATGTCTTCGGTTGGCGCGGGGATAGGGGTGGTAAAGGGTACCAAGGGATCTTCTAGGTTGAGAGTTAGGTCTTGGAACATAGGGACATGGACAGGGAAGTCAATAGAGTTAGTGAAGATTCTTAAAAAGAAGAAGATCAATGTAGCTTTTGTCCAAGGAACCGAAGGGCTAACTGTTAGAGGTCCATTTGATATCCAAAAACTGCTAAGCAACAGTCAGAATAATTAGTTCATATGCACCACAAGCGGGTTTGGGCGAGGAGGTCAAGAAACAATTCTAGGAGGAGTTGGACGAGTTTGTGGAATCCCACTTACCAAGAAACTAATTTTAGGAGGGGATTCTAATGGTCACATAGGGACCACTTCGAAAGGATATGATGATACACATGGCGATTTTGACTTTAGGGATAGAAATGAAGGAGGAGTTCGCTCTTAGACTTCGCAAAGTTTTCGAGTTGGTCATAGATAACTTGAGCGTCCAGAAGAGGAAGGAGCTCTTGGTGACCTACCTTAGTGTGGTGGCTTAAACTCAAATAGAATACCTACTCCTTAAAAAATGTGATAGAAGTTTATGCAAGGGCTATAAAGTTATCCTGAACATAATCTTACAACCCAACATAAGCTAGTGGTTATGAATTTAGGTACCGAGAGGAAGAAGAAAGTGGTTGCATATTACCATCCAAGGAAGACCGATTGAGGCTAAAACTCATAATATTGGAGAGAAGTTGGTGGGAATGGGACTTGGGAGAGTAGTATGAATGCAAATAGTAAATGGGCTAGCATAGCTGACTGCGTAAGGAAGCAGCTAAAGCTCGACGATTAACCCAGGAAAGCACATAGGGAATTTACAGTGGAGTGAAACAGTTCAAGGAAAGTGAAAGCCAAGAAAGTTTCTTACACAGCGTTAGTCAAAAGCTTAGACAAGAAGGATTAGGAAGAGGTATAAGAAGACAAAGAAAAGGAAGCAAAGCAATCATGATGATTAAAACAACAGCTTTTGAGTACTTGTCTGAAGACCTCAAGGGCAAGGCGGGAATAAAAAGTTGTATAGGCTTGCCAAGACGGGAGAAAGGAAGGACTCTGACCTAGACCAAATGAAGTGCGTCAAGGACAAGAATGGAAGTGTTGATAGAAGAGGCACACATTAGACGGAGATGGCAAACGTATTTCCATAATAAGCTCTTGAATGAAGAAAGGGATAAGGATATCGTATTGGGGGATTTATAGCATTCTGAGAGTCTTGTAGGTGCATAAAGGCTGCAGAGGTTAAGAAGGTTATTCGTAAGATGAGGAAGGAAAGAGCGATCAGGCCAGACAAGATGTCGATGGAGTTTTGAAAGATTGCAGGCAAAGCATGTATGAAGTGGTTGACTAGGTTGTTTAATGTCAATTTTAGGACACTAAAATGCTAGAAGAATGGAGGTGGAGTACATTGGTGTTGTTGTACAAGAACAAGGTTGATATTTAGCATGGAAACAATTATAAGGGTATCAAGCTACTAACTCATACTATGAGAGTTCCGAAATGAGGATGAGGAAGGGTGTGTTTATATCCAAAAACCAATTCAGATTCATGTCGAGACGATCAACTACAGAAGTCATCCATCTTGTAAAGAGATTGTTGAAGCACTATAAGGACAGGAAGAGAGACTTATAAGGACAAAAGCGTTCGATAAAATCCCTAGGGAAGTCCTCTATAGATGTTTGGAGGCGTTAGAGTTGTGCCTGTGGCGTACATTAAAGCAATTAAGGGCATGTACAATTGAGTCAAGACCCAGGTTGGAATAGTGAGAAGTGACTCAAAACACTTTCGGTCATGATAAGGTTGCACCAGGGATTAAATCTTACTCGTTCTTATCTGCCTTCATGATGGACGATTAACACGGCATATTCAAAGAAAGGTGTCATAGTATGTTATTCACAAATGACATACTATTGAATGACGAGACACGTGGTGGATTTAATGATAAGATGGAAGTTCGGATACAAACCCTAGAGTCTAAAGGTTTCAAGTTAAGTAGGACTAAAACAGAGTACCTGGAGTGCAAGTTCAGTGACATAACGCATGAACCAGAGGTGAAAGTGAAGATCGATGCCCAAGTTATACCTAAGAGAGGAAGCTTCAAGTACCTTGTTCTATAATCGAAGGAGACAGGGAAATTGATGATGATGTCGCACATCGTATTGGTGGGTGAAATGGACGCTTGCATCTGGGATACTATGAGATAAGAATGTGCCACCAAGGTTTAAGTGTAAGTTCTACAAAATTGGTGGTTAGACCAATATTATTATATGGGGCAGAGTGTTGGTCAGTCAAGAATGCCCACATTTAGAAGATGAATGTAGCGGAGATGATGATGCTCAAATGGATGTGTGGGCATACTTGGAAAGATATGATTAGGAACTAAGTTATACGGGCCAAGCTGGGAGTTGCTTCTGTGGCGGACAACATGAAGGAAGTGAGGCTTAGATGTTTCGAGCAAGTGAAGAGGATGTGCATTAATGCGCCAGTAAAGAGGTGTGAGGTTGGTTGTAGCAAGAGTTAGCAAAGGTAGAGTTAGAGATGGGCCAAAAAAGAACTAGGGGAGATAATTAGACAAGACGCGCCACACTTCAGCTTACTGAAGACATGACCCTATATAGGAAGATATAGGATAAAAGGGTCTATTGAAAATAATCTCTCTACCCCACAAAGATACCCTCCCCAAACCTCACTTATAGGATTACACTGGGTATGTTATTGTGTCAATTTCATTTGATCAAAATTAAATAAATGACCCTTCAGATGCTCAATTTTCAGATTCAATCTCTGTCCAGTTTTAAAGTAGGCAAACTACATAGGACACATTAAGATTAGACAGTGAGTATATGCCAAGAACGGCTGTTCTCAGATAACTGTTAGCAGCAGTACTACAGCAAAACCCAAAAGAACATATGTCAAATATGCATAAATCCCAACTCAGATGTTCACATAACTTTAATAAGAAATAAAAGAGTTGGAGGATTACATTTAAACATCCATTCCAACTCTGATTAGTTTACAAGAAAGCAACACTGATTAATCAAACATTCAAACCAAATTTCAGTAAGCGTTTTTAAATGAAAAGGTATCGGAAAATTCCAAGAAGCTCTCTTAATTCACTAACGTTATTAATAAAATTACTATGGCCCTGAAGAATTTGGTGGCCACCTTCTGCTTCACTTCAAAATCCATAGCAACATGAACCAACTTCAAACTCACATCCACATACATTTCCAAAAACAGATTTTAACAAGTCGTGAACTTTTCCCTGGCGTTCCTTTTCTTTGTTATTGAAGGTGAAACAGAACCTTGTCCGTCATTTAAGAAAGCCAATAATCTTTCAAACAAAAAGAGAATCCCTTTCCAGTTTTCCATCAACAAAATATACAGATATAACAATGCGTATAATCAATAAGAAAAATTACAAGAGACAAACGCGATGTTAAAATCTAACCGTTCTTCAAGCCAAGAGAAGAGTCTTGCGGATTAAGATAGTACAACACGCCTTCATAACGAACCTCGAACTTCGATATCAGACTAATGAAACTTCCGATATACGAATCCGCCGCAGATGACGGCGATGGCGATACCGCCGCCGTCGACGAAGACGACGGTTGGCTGGTACCGGAATCATTCGACATTGTTTACGGAAGAGGAAAAATCTAAGGAAATTTTAGGGCGCCCTTTCGCCTCTGCGCGCGTACGTGTGTGAAACTGCAAATCAAACTTTTGGCTGTTTGTTGTTATGGTATTTTGTGAGTTTCTCTTTTCTTCGTTTTTCTTTTGTTGTTTAATTTTGTGAGAAGAGAGGGCGGTTTCTATTTGGGAACATACCCCTTTGGCTTGTAAAAAGGGGTCTCTTCTCAAAGGTTCTTTTGAAAGTTATTGGGTTGGTTCATCTACTC
Source organism: Datura stramonium (assembly GCA_018107945.1). Lineage (NCBI taxonomy): Eukaryota > Viridiplantae > Streptophyta > Magnoliopsida > Solanales > Solanaceae > Datura > Datura stramonium. The sequence continues at coordinate 86,031 of JACEIK010000216.1, read as the reverse complement.
AACAACAATAATAGGGGCAAGTTTACAAATTGCCTTGAAGTTTTGGACCCATTTTTATAATTTATTTGAAAAATTGGAAGACATTTTTGCCTTTCTTATACCTAGCGTGCTTTTAGGCCTATTTATTTTTACCCAACGATGGTCTGAATTATTTAGTTTGAATATATTTTAATCATTAGGATTTAGAATAAAGTTTTATGTCATTAAGAGATATGTTTGTGTGTTAATTTTCATTATCACTCTATCTACAACCATCGGTCACCACCATTAACCGTCTCTATCATCACAACCATCAATACCATTACAATCGCCAACCATCAGCCGCCGCCACAACTAACCACCTCTACCACCATTGTCAACAACCATTACCGTTGTCAACGACCCTGAATCAGAACAACCATTGTCAATCGTCATTGCTGCTAACCACTATTTTTAGTCATTATTATACATATCACCTCCATCATTATAATTGTATGCACTGCCTCCACCACCTTCATCATCGTCGTCGCCACATCTACTGCCACTACAACTCACTATCACCACTGCAATTAATCCCTACTACCAACCACATTCACCATTACAACTAGCACTGTCATCAACTATTACAAGACATCGTCAACCACCATACATTCTTCAGTTACCACCATCAACACCCCAACTACCAACATCAACCAACTTCACCATCAGAACCATCACAACTAATTGTCACCATCACATAAGTTACTACAACACCAACCACCTTTATCATCGTAAATATCACCACCATAATTGCTAGCCACTGACTCCAATCATTACCACGACCATCATTACAAACCATATCCACCATCACTAGCAACCTAAATATTTTATTTTTTTAT
>JACEIK010000216.1:53738-85108 GCA_018107945.1 Datura stramonium | reverse complement strand
TTAATATGTTTATAAATAAATAAAGTATGCACATTCGGATGTTGAAAAATAAACAGTCTTAATTATTCAGTATTCAGATTTAGAAATAACACCTTAACCATTTAGATATGCACTCAGATTCAGACTGTCTTAATCTTATTGAAAATAAATGAGGTCATAGTGACAAAGGACTACCAATTGGGCAATACTAAAATTGTCATGACCAAATTTGTGTAAGTCGCGATGACGTATAAACCCAACCCGTTAAACAAATCCCAGTAGCATTTCAAATTACAATATAAAGTCTAGAGAGAAGCTTTGAAGTCTAAAAGTAGTTTTTACTAAAGTTGTCGCGACTAAGTTTGTGCAAGTCGCGATGACGTATAACCTCAACCTGTTAAATGAATCCCGGTAGTGTCTCAAATTACAACATAAGGTTTAGAGAGAAGCTTTTAAGTCTAAAAGTAGTTTTTACTAAAGTTGTCGCGATCAAGTTTGTGCAAGTCACGATGACTTATAACTCCAACCCGTTAAACGAATCCCAATAGCATTTCAAATCGCAATATAAAGCTTAGAAAGAAGCTTAAGTCTAAAAGCAGCTATTATTGAAAGATAATAGGTTCGAAATAGATAGTGTAAAAAAAAACTAAAATACCCCTAAAATCTGGTAAAACAGGTCATGAACTTTTATGATTAGCTTAGTACAAATGTCTCAACAAAACATATTATCTGAACAATAAAAAACTGTATATAAAAGAAAAAAAAAGACACCAAGTTATTACGGACGGAATCTGGCAGCTCACAACATCAGTCTTAATCAACTACTTAGCACTTACTCCCGAGCTCGGCTGGTACAGCCATCACAATATTCACCAAGATAGTGGTGATAGTTAACCCCAAAATACTTAGATAATTTATGCAATCAATTGTACAATCCAAACGATATGTGCAGATACAATATACGCAACAACTACAACATATTAAAATATGCAACCTGATACAACATTTTAAGATATACAACAAGTACAAGTCATAAATGTTTAGTTTAGAGTTTAATAATTTATTATATAGGTTTCATGTTGATGATGAAAATAATTGGTCGTTTTAAAATTCCTTAGCTAAATTTTTTCGTGTCTCATACTTTAAACATGATTAGGTAGTGTAAAGTGTTGTTCATGCAAAATAAATTGTGACTTTTCCCTGAGCTAGGTTTTATATAAGAAACAGGAGTTATAGAGTATTGCATAAGTTAGGCACAGTGAGGTAGCATAAAGTGTTGAACATGAAGAATATGTGTGGCTTCAAAACATCCTTGAGCTAAGTTGTGCCTATGAAGCATTGCACGTGGAGAATAAGTGTGGCTTCAAATTAAGCATCCTTGAGCTAAGTTGTGCCCATGAAGCAGTAATTTTCGAGTATCACATAAGTTAATATGGCAAGATAGTTAAAATGTTTCCATTGAAAAATAAGTTGTAGCTTCAAAATCTCGGAGTTAAATTTTATCTATAAGACAAGAATTATAAAATATCACATGAGATAGACGCAATGAACTAGTGCAAAGTGTTGTCTTGTTGTACAACTTGTGAACCAATAACACTGAACGAGCATAATATCAATATTTTTCAATGTTCATCATATTTTTGCTCAAACTTTTCAATCTAACTTCCTCAACCCTTCATTGGATGTACTAAAATTTCAATCATATATTTTTAATTACAAGCCAAACAAGCCTCAATGACAATATTGTATCAAACTTTAATACCAATTGTGTATTTTTAAAAAGTTTCAAAACCCCAATAATAATGGAATTATGTTTCTTCAATGAAACCCACTCAAGTTGATGTTAAAATCATAACGTAAATATCAAGAAACAGCACCAAATAATTTTCAATCACAAACAACTTCAGTTATGTAAAAACCCATGCCTATAATCATTTATCTTCGTCATCCTTCTCCTTCATTTTCATCACCCCTTTTCTCTTTTCTATTACTTATGGGAAGAGAGGTTATTTTAGTCCTACTTTATGTTATTAAACCTAATTGATTTTATTGTTGCTCAGGTTGATTTAACCTTTTTTTCAAAACCAACTGCGCATTTTTATTCATCTTCAAAGAAAACGTTACAGAAATTTGAGGTAGTTGCATCACAACAACAACCTTGGTTCAACTAAGAAGAATTGCACAAAGCATCCTTTTACACTTGACATGAGGTAAATGTTATCAGTTAGGCTAGAAATCCATCCTATGCACAAATCCCTCACAACTAGTCCTACCTAACACCAAATAATTTATCAAGGAGAATGATAGATAATGTTTTAGTTCTTAATGTTAGAAATACAAAAAACATGATACTCCTATCTATCCATATTGATCGGACACTTAACTTGCAAGGGAATAGAGCATACTAAGAAGAAGAGAGGCTTATAGAAGTAAATTTGTCTACAACTTGATTCTGACTCCCTGAAATAGTTATCCAATTTGAACTTCAGTTTGTCTTTGAGATCCAAAATCATCTCCACTTCCTTAGAAATCTTCCAAGGAGATGAATTAAGCCCATTCAGACAATCTACAATCAACATAGAATTACTGTCTGCTTGAATATCATGCCAGCCATTAGAATTGAACCACTGGATGTCAAAAAGCAAGGTAGAAGTCTCTGCCCAATTTCTAGTATCATGTTCATAAATATTAGTCTTCCTTTATTGTCCCTTATAACTCCATGCCCTCCACACATTCCTTTCTTACAACTCTCATCTGCATTTAGTTTCACCATCATTTTGAGAGGTTTGGTCCATCTCACAGATCTGATAAATTTGAAAACAATCGAGCTGTTAAGAATGGAGGAGATGTCTTTCCAGCTGAAATTGTGTCACCACTTTCTGAAACTGAGTCATAACCAGTTGTGCAATGGTGAAATAAATAGTATAGATGGTTATATTGATAGTGGTGGTAATACCACTAAATCAAGCATTGCATATCTGGCCCTTCGAATCTCCCATGTTATGGCAACGAGGATGCTCCTGACTAGTAGAGCTTGGATGGGATTGGAAGTTTTAAATATCCACAGTTGATAAGAATTTTTTTGAAGGGAATACCTATAAAAGTAATATCCAGAAGTCTATTAATTTGTTACTAGAGTCTCTTGACAAACATGCCATTAACAAAAAGATGATTCATTATCTCAACATCAGGATCCCTGCAACAGTAATATCTGGGATGCAGAGGAACTCTCATTTTAGCAACTCTTTCATCAGTTGGGACCCTGTTCCTCAAGGACCTCCGGACAATAAAAACTCATCTTAAAGGAGATTTAATTCATGGTATTCAGTCATTTCTTCTGCCCTTTCTTCCTAAGTAATTGCCATGCTGAGGCAACACTGAATTTTTCATAGCTGTTATTGGTCCATATCAGTTGATCTCAAGAATTGGGATTAAGCCTTATCTGAAGTGCTTCAATTTTCTCTAAGACAAATTGGGAAAGAAAAGTCTCTATCCCTTCCCAATGCCATCTACCACTCATCAACACTCTAGCCATTTTGATTATCCTTGGGTTATAGTTTTTAGGCAGAAATATTTAAAAAGGGCATATAGTGGTCTATTTGTCAAATCAAAAATCAAACTCTCCATTCCCTACCCTCCATAAAATGTGCTCATCCATCTTACTTTTAATCTTGCACATAGCATTCCAAGATTGTGATTGTCCTGAATATCATTTTCTTTATACAAGATGTATTCTTTGACAATACTTAGCCATAAGAAAGTTCCTCCAAAGAGAGTTCCCAGTCCAAAAATTCCACCACTATTTCATAGTGAATGATTACATATGTCTTCTAGTCTTCTGAAGTTGGCACCACCTTCTTCAAATAGTTGACACAATCTATCTCAAGTGGCCCAGTGATGTTTCTTTTGATCTGTTGAACTTTCCCAAAAGAACCTACTAACATCTTCTCTATCTGCTCAATCACCCCTTTTGGAGGATGAAATGTTGCAAGAAGATGTGTATGTACGGCCAGTAGAATATGTCTTATCAAAATAACTTTTCCTCCTAGTGAGAGCAATTTCGTGTTCCATCCAGAGATCTTGTTTAGAATTGTGTTGGTCTTCCCTAAAAAATCTCTATCCTCTTTCTTTCGATATATAACGGGCATCCCAAATATTTAATAGAAAGTTCTTTGTGCTCCATTTGAGTGGCCACCACTACTTTTGCAATATAATCAGTAGTGGAACTGGAAGCTAAAATGGTGCATGATTTAGTCTTGTTCACCGACTGCTTTGAGACATTTCATAGACTGAGAGAGCCTCCTTGATAAGTTCCAAAGATTTTCTACAATCATAGAGAAAAGAATAATATCATCAGCAAATGCAAGGTGGTTAATTATAGGACCTTTTTTATTCATGTAAAAACTTTTATAGTCATTATGTAAGAAAACAGAATGAAGCTTTTGAGAAAGGAATTCAACACAAATCACGAAGAGTGAAGGGGATAAGAGGTCTCCCTGTCTAAAACTCCTTTTAGACTTGAAGGAAGCTTTTCTATTATCATTGATGATGAGTAGGGAATACTAATTACTAGAGATATATAAGTAAAATGTCAATTCAAATTTCACAAAAGCCTAATTTCCTAAGTAAGATGTATAAATATGGCCAAGAAACTCTATCATAAGCCCTAGCAATGTCTAATTTTAAAGAAACATTTCCCTCCATATTAGGCTTGCCTATGTCTTTAACAAGTTCCTAGCCTAAAAAGATGTTCTCAGTAATGGATCTCTCTTTAATAAAGCCAACTTGATTTAAACTAATCAAATTAGGTAGTATTTTGTTAAGCCTGGGACTAAAAAAGTTTTGCAAAAATTTGTTAATCACATTAAAAGACTAATATATCTAATATCATTGAAATGCTGGGGGAAATGGACTTTAGGCAACATAAAAATGCATTTATGAGTAAATCACTTAGAAAGCCTAGGACCACAAAAGAATTCTTTAAAGCAAGTAGGACATCAGATGAAATCAAATACCAACAAGTTAGTAGAACTTGGTAGTGAAACCATTAAGAAGACATAAGCTCTTACTTCCTCCTCAAAAGACACAGTAATATGTTCCTCAATAGTATCATCCCTAATAATGAAACTCATAATACTCAACTTAGCATAATCATTCATTTCTGATTTCTGATAGAAAATTCTTTTAAAGTGTTAACAACAGTTTCTGAAATCTCCTCAACTGTCTCTATCCATTGGTCGTTATCATTTTGAATTTTATTAATGTGAAGTCTCCTCCTCTTTTTCTTGATCACACTATGAAAGTATATCATGTTAGCATCACCTTCACTAAGCCACTTTACTCTAGCCTTTTGTTTTAAGAGTGAATCCTGAATCTTCAAGTATCTCACATACTTAGTTTTGGATTTGTTCAACATAGTTCCAGTATTATCATTGTTATCTGTCATAATCAAAGCATACAGCTCATTGATTTCCAACCCCTTTTAGGATCTTCACGAATGTCTTTAAAAACTTTCTTGGACCTGATACTAAGCTTAGAGGCAATTTTCTTGAGTTTCAAATGTACAGACCATAAGGGGTTTCCCTTGCTGCTATCTTCCCAAATGTCTTTCATGACATTCAAAAACATCATTTTTCTGCCCAGAAATTTAAAAACTTGAAGTATTTCACAAAATCATCTTCAGAAGATCTGAATTGAATCAATAATGGGACATGATCAGAGCATGCATTAGCAAGGTGTGAGATAGTGGTTCTTCTAAACAAATAAAAACATTCCGAGTTATAAATTATTTTGTATAAAACATTTTCCAGATGGTGTTAGGAGTAGTCCTATCACACCATGTAATAATATTATTAGAATAACCTGCATCTTCTGTACTATATACAATATTTTATTGTTGATGTTGGAATGACATCCATGCATACCAAGTTGCCTCATATAACATTGCATCTTTGTAGACAAATGAAAGAAAGTTTATGATGGCTTGAGAGGTTTTTTAATCTTTCAAAGGCACTTTGCGCCCTTACAATCCTTACATTTCATGAAAATACATCAATCATAGAAACTATATTAGTAAAGGAGCTAAGCATGAGGGTTGTTCAAACTTACATCTATCTCTATATGGTACATATGTTTATTACTATCATGTGTTTCAGGAGGAATCTTATTCTCATTGTGGATTGTTTGAGGATTGTTGTTGTTGTTCCTAGAACCATTTCTAACCTCTTTGAATCTAACAAAGAACTGGTAACTCTCTATCTGAGACAGAAATATATTTTTAGTTGTTGGTCCTTCCTCTACTTCTTCTTCAGAATCAGAGTCAAAGTGGCACACTCATCATCCTCACTTTCTTCCTATTGAGAACTCATGTCATCCATATTTAAATCTGTATAACCATCTAAACAATCCCCTAAGCCTCTCCCATTAACTTGTATTTTATCAATATAAATCGAACCAATAGGATATAGATTTTTAAGTGGATTAGCGGGTGGATTTGGAGGCATTCCTCATGATAGTATCTCTACTATCCGGATATTAAAGTTCAAGTTGCTCATGGAATTTAGGGATGGACATATGGTATCCTCCTCTGTAGATTCTTTAGTCTTCTTATTAGCTTGTTCTTTCCTTAAATAAGGAGGTTTGGATTTCACAGAAAAACACTCTTCTAGTTTAGAGTAGGTGTTGTTCGGTTCCAACTCACATGCACGTATACGTGATCATACAACTAATATAGGATTGTAATTTAAGATATTGTATCCACAGAGACTTGTCGATTAATTATCTACTAAATTAAACTAATGGTAATTTATTTATTCAAGTGATAGAATCTAAAGATATATTTGTAATTATCTAAACTAAAAATAAAAGAAAATACTAATGAACAACTAACCAAAGAAAAAACAGATTTTATTCTATATAATCAATGAGACAAATCGATCTAGGACTATGGATTGCTAGCAATCATGTTTCATGTGCACTTTTTTTTTCTTGCAATAATTATCGAGTTATTGATTTTACGCAATTAATTGTATGATTATGATCTTCCGAGCCTCTAATCATCTATTCACATGCAATTCTATGTCTATATTCCTATGATCAAGAATAAATCATGCAAACAAAATTAGCTTCTCCCATCTAATAACTAAGCAAGGTGTTCTATATACCTATCCTAGCCGCAAATCAATTCTCAATTTTACTTCAAGAAAAGATCTTACTCCCTATATTCTTCGTTCTATCTTATAGATCTTTTTTCTGAGTTCATTACAAGATTATAGGTGTATTTTAATGGGCACAAAACATTAAAATAGTAAGCACAAGAATATAAGAACAACTACTATGACAATTATGCAATTTAACTCAAGTTTATATCACAATATTTATGTTGCTATCATAATACTAGAACGAGAAGTTTAGCTCCACATAGACATAAAGTAAATACAATAATTCATTCAAAGAACTATGTGACATTAATTAACATAGAGAAAAAAAGATAAAACTGAAATTTTCTAGCCTCCCCGGCGGCTCCTAGCTCTTCTCTAATTAAAAGTTGTGTTTCAAGTATTTTTAAGGACTATTTATAAGTGTAAGAAAAATTCCACACAAAAAAAAATTGAGTCCAAAATAAATTGAGAAATAAAAATTAATCCGGGATAGCCCTTGGCACGCGGTGCCTCCCATATCGCTAGACTGCCTCTTTTTATTTCTTCTGAAGTTTTGCCCTAGGCAAGGGAGCCGGCCATAGCACCAACCTACTCCCCTTGACTTCTTCCGGAGTACGGGCTCTGGGATTAGGCACCAACAATAGCACTAACTTGATTTTGCCCAAAAAACTCATCCAAAGTTGCTCCAAAACTTTCTTATTAGTTCATTTTAAGTTAATTTCCACTTCATTTTCCTAAAAAACATCTAATCATATGTGTTAGCTCACTATCAAGAGTTTTCAATTAAAACATGCAATTATAAATGAATATACTTCTCAAAATAAGGATAAGCATGGCAATAAGATGTCTTTCTTTTTGCTTTGTTATCTAAAGCCACTGAGCTTTCCTTTTGAACTTCTTTCCTCTTGCTAGGTTTAGGAGCATGGTTTTCCTGATCTATCATTCTGCCATTAGGATCATTGTCAATTTTCATGGGCCTCATCTCCCCTTCTTTCTTCAACTATTTTTTTACTATTCTTTTTAACTTTACTCTTTTTCTCATGCTTTGTTGTTGAACATCTCTTTTCTCCACTTGCTCAACTGAGCCAAGACTCAGGTAGAAAAATCTTGGCATTTTTTTTCCTTACTCCTCTTTTATTCTTTCTTACTGTTTTCCAACCTTCTTCATCTGTGTTGCTTTCAATCTCCATAAAAGAATTTTCCATGCTCTTAGGACTGTTTCCTCTTTTATTACTACTGCCAATATGAATATTCTTTGAAGTAGTAGCCATATGGTAATTAATACTTCTATTTTCAGTGTCTCCTTTGGGTATTTCTTCTTTTAGTTCTCTCATTTCACAGTTCTAAATGTAAGATCCTGCACTTGGCATCACTATGCCATTGCATTTTGCAGTAATGAATTGATTTATATTTGATTTTTTTGCATAATGTATTACTTGTTTCCAACCTCATCTATAGACTCAATTTCTATCTCATTAATTAATGTTTTTATTTCCACTTTAATCTTAGTAGTAGTACGTCTTAATTTTGAGAGGGTAGATTTATCCGAAACAATAGGAAATTCTATAGGTTGGACAATACGACTAAGTGCATCCCAGTCAAAATAATGCCAAGGTAAATCAAGACGACGAGGTTATCAATTCTGATACAAAAGAGTTGTTAAGTTACTGTTGAAAGACAATTACAGAAAGAAAAAGTAGCTTGGTTTAACTGGTCCAAAAAATTAAAGGTTTAAAGTAGATAATTTAAAAATAAAAAATTATGAACTTCAAATGAAATTAGGATTAGTCAATCTCCAACCCAAAAGTATGAATTGGAAATGAACTAAGTCTAACTTGAGAATCAAATATCTTATGTTTATTGAATTTGTTTGCACTTGTGCTAGTATCTGACTTATTATATGAGATCAATAACGACGCTAGAGGAGAGAAATGGGGTTTATTTGAATTCTAAACACCATTTTTTGGGAAATCGCACTATATTATATATACATGTCAAAAAATTTATGCATATATTATATAAATAATGAATCCTTTCGATGAAAATCTTATCTCCGTGTCACGGTACGATACTAACCATGCTACAACCACCATGATGACTTCTACTGTCTTCATAAAACACATACACATACTTCACATGGAGACAAAAGAGAAATTGTATTAAGATTTCTTATACTAATGAATTATACACATACAATCATGGAGTCTCATAAAAAAGAAGAAGAAGAGAAAAAGGAAATTTGGGAGGAAAATGTCATGAACTGTTTTTGTTTCTTACATCATAAAGAATTACATTTGTACATTACCCATACATCATGTATTTATTCTAGTTGCTAAGCTAATCTCTTAACTACAAACGAAGCATAAATAACTAGCCTCACTAACTGACTAATCTACTCTAATAGCTAACTCATTTTGTTACGATAGACATTAATGCTATAATGAATTAATGCACGGTAATACAATCTATCCATTTCTCAAACACTCCCTCAAGCTAGGAACTATGAAGAGGTTTCTCATCCTAACTTGGATATCAAGTAAGAATTCTGACAATAAGTGAGTGATCCTTAGGTCAGTACATCAACATGTTGCTCAGAAGAAGCCAAATGGAGGACATTGATCAACCCTGCTTGAACCTTCTCCCCATAAATGACAGTTAATATCGATGTGTTTGATTCTATCATGAAAAATAGAATTTGAAGCAACTTGAAGGTAGCTTTGCTATCACAATGTTAAGAGTCATAGGGAGTTGAACACGCACATCAAACTCTTTAAACAACCCTACTACCCAAATATTTCTGCTACAGTAGAAGTCAGACTTCTATACCCAGCTTCAACTGAGCTCTTGAAAATAATAGATTGCTTCCTGAAATTCCAAGAAATAAGAGAATATATAAATTTAACCAAGTATCCAGTGACAGATTTTTTGATGTTGGGGCATGAAACTCAATCAACATCACAAAAAGCAGTGAGATTATAAGAACAATCGGAGACAGAAGTATACTAGATCTCGGAGATTTTATAACACATCTAACCACTCTAGCATCTGCAACCATATGAGAAATCATGGGAAAGTGCACGAATCGTCTCAGAGTTTATACTGCAAATGTTAGGTCTAGCCTAGAATTGGTCAAGTATAAGAGCCTTCGAAGTAGCCTTTGATAAGAGCTAATGTCAGCAAGAGGAGGATCATTAGTAGCACTTGTATGATAATTCAACTTTGCGATGTAAGATTTAAATTCAATTCTAGTAGAGAACTAACTGATTTGGTGCCTACTAAGCCCAAATAATATAAATATTTTAAAGCATACTTTCTATGATACATGACAATTCCTTTCTTGCTTCTAGCAAACTCGATCCTGAAGGAAGTACTTAGAGCTCACCAAGATATTTTATTTAAAAGTTGAACTACAAAGAAGTTCTAGTCTCCTGTATCATAACCAAGTCATCTCTTGTGATCAAAAAATTATCCACATAATTAAGAATAGTCCAAATGAGTTTGACAAAAACCAAAAGAGACTAAAGCAAAAGTTAACTTTAAATTCCACTATCTAGGGGTCTGGTTGAGTCCATATTAGATACTTAAGCAGCCTGCATACGTGCTAAGACTTATTGTGAGTAGAGAACCCTTGTGAGGCATTATCATATATACTTCCTCACTCAAATCCTCTTGCAGGAATGCATTGTAAAAAATCATTTGATGCATATTCTAATGCCTAGCAGTAGCCAATGAGATAACAAATCTCATAGTGACTATCTTTACTATTGGAGAGATAATTTATTAATAATCAAGACCCTCATGTTAGTTATAACCCTTAGCTACCAACCTAGCCCTGAATCTTTCAGCCTCGTCAGTAGCTTTATACTTGATTTTACACACCCATTTGTATTCAGTTGCCCTCTTTCCCGGAGGTAGAACCACAACTTCTCATGTATTGTTGTCTTCCAAAACTTTGATTTCTACTTACATTGCCTCAACCCATCTTTGGTCCTTGGCAGCTTGCACATAAGTCTTTAAGTACTAAGTCAACTTAGTACATCATTTAAAGGGTATCCATTAGTGTCAACTTCTAAGTCATATTCCTTGGTGGGTACAATAAAATCCTTTAACCAGTTTTGAGGCTTGAATTGTGTGGTAGAATTTTTTGACGTCTTAGGAAGCTTCAGATAAACAAGAATTGCAGGAACATTTGAGATGTCAACAATTGAAACTTTTGGTGCATTTGAAATTTCTGATGAATCATGAAAAAATGAAACATCCAATGAATTATCAATAGTAAAAACACTTGGAGGTGAAATGACAATATGTGCAGAAGAAGAATTTTGGGAATATGCACTGAATCAATATAAAAAAATACATCATAGCCACCTGAACTGGAGTATCACCCTCTGCTTGAATGGGGAAATAGTCTCAGGAAAAACAATATCCCTATTAATGACACTTACCATTAACAAGGTCATATATCTTGTATCTCTTCTAGAACAATCTATATTCTAGCAAAACACATTTTACAGCTCTGACACATTTTACATCATATTTAGATGTAATTTTCAGTGGGGAGGTCCTTGATACACTGAAAATTACATCTAAATATGATGTAATGCAGTCGCATGCAAATATAGTAACTCAATTAGTTTGGAGTCGAATCCCACATAAAATAATATGAGGACGATCAAGATAGTCTAAAATCATTACCAGCTATTTTAATTCCAGACAAATCAAAGGTTTATCTAAAAATAAAACTATGTCTAATTTCTATTTCTAAAAAGCAAGTAAATTTATCAACGTCCACAAATAAAAATACTCCGGAACACACCTTCAAGTAAAGATCCAATGCATGTCAAGATTTTTTATTAATGACAATGAAGAATCTTGAATTTGCACTTGGATCTTGCACAATTACTCAATCTTTTCCAAGAATTAAGTTATTGATCTCACTACAATCTTTTAATATTCAAGCAATTTATTTAATTCAATGCTATACATATATGTAAACTAAATTCTACTTATCCCTGCGAGAAGTTTTTGGATGAGGGTTAATTCCTCACATTCTTATTAATTAATTTTTCCAATCACAAGTTGCTTTTTTCAAGTTTAACTTGTAGTAGATGGGCGAATCCTAAGATTAGCTAATCCCTTTAAAAATATTCAAGAACAAGATTAATTAAAGAAATTAAAAAACCCCTTTAATTATCAACAATAATCATACACGTCATAAATATAACAAAAGTTGCATTCAAAACTAAGAACTCATAGACAAGATTCAAGTTTTAACATACAAAATCACTGCGAAAATATTCAATCAAAATCAAGACTATCAACTCATTGTTTATTCTTTTTCAAGACACCCGCACTACCCAAGATAATCAAGACTTATTATCCGGCCTCTATCAATGACACTATGCAATTATTCAACAGGCGTGCACAATAATTCAAATTTCAAAACTCAATCTATTAAGTTATATTCATCCTAGTGCTGTCACATAGACAAAAGAATGTCCTATCACACACATATATACCATTAGCGTATGTATAGCAGTTCTAGTCAGTTTAGAATTGGTTAGTTTAGTTTGAGTATATATTTTGGTTTATTATTTATATTTTTGTATTCTTATTTAATTAGGATAAGTCAGTTGTCTTTAACTAGGAATCTATCTTTTCATTGTAACTCTATTTAAGAGTTGTTTATCTTCATTAATAAACTAAGCTTTTCATGGCTTCACTAAGCGTTTATATGGTATCAAAGCCCCATACGCTCTAACGAGAATGATCCTATTTTTTTCTCTTTTTTTTCTATCTCTCTCGTTCCCATCATCAATCACGCTATTATCATCCATGGCCTTCAACGGCAACAACAATGGCGCAAATCCCAGAGTTGTCAATGCTGACAACACAAAGGGTGTCAATATCATCATCCAATTCAACCCTACTTCTCAACTACCTATCAAACTAAGCGGTGGTCATAATTTCACCACCTGGAAAGCTCAGTTCTCCATGCTTATGTATGGCTACAACCTCTTCGTCCATCTCGATGGGACCACTTTGACTCCCTGTCGCACGACAGCGAATGGCGCCAACAATTCGGCATTCCTTACTTGGTTCCCCCAAGATCAACTAATCCAGAATGCTCTCATGGCTTCTGTCGAAGCTACTATTGCTCCTACCGTTGCAGCTGCCGCCTCATCCAAATCTGCCTGGGACGCCCTGCAAACTACATATGCAAACAGATCACAAAACCAGGTATTTAACCTCCGTGAACAACTTGCCCGCGTAACTAATGACTCTCACTCCATCACAGACTATCTTCACACCTTTCGGCCTCTCTCGGATGAGTTAGCCATTGATGGTGCTCATGTGTCCAAGCTAGAGCTCATCGTCAAAATACACAGTAGTCTGAGTCTTGAGTTTCCTGAGATCTCTGATACGCTGATCCCCTATGAAAAACTGCTTGACCATGGACTCATCCTTAATCATGAAGATTCTAAGAAGTTGTTCAAGCCTCCTTTTGATCGAAATCTATTCAAGTTAGGCTTAGATGCCCATATCCTATCCTGAGGGGGGGGGGTTATTAGCGTATGTATAGCAGTTCTAGTCAGTTTAGAATTGGTTAGTTTAGTTTGAGTATATTTTGATTTATTATTTATATTTTTGTGTTCTTATTTAATTAGGATAAATCAGTTGTCTTTAACTAGAAATCTATCTTTTCATTGTAACTCTATTTAAGAGTTGTTTATCTTCATTAATAAACTAAGCTTTTCATGGCTTCACTAAGCGTTTATATATACAAAGAACAACTGGGACAAGATACTACAAAGAAGAGAAAGAAAAACTCAACACGCACAAAGAATTTCACATCCTACGAATGCAACTACCATATGCATGCCCTTATTTTCGAATGCCATTATCTTAGGAATGTTCGATTGAGATCACATACGAACATTCTAAGCTTGCAATGTAGGCTTGGGGTGTAACACCCCAAAAGTTCCAAAGATCAGACCCTATACTTAAGGTACAAAACCAACAGGAAAATTAAAATTTCCCATAGGATGACTCAAGTGATGAATCGTGGGGTGAAGTGACGACTCGTTAAGTGGCTCATCCTGAGAAATCTAGCAAAAGTTTCGTAACTTTGCATTTTTTATCGTAGGGACCATGGGACCAGACCATGAGTCGTGAACGGACCATCTTGTCTGGTCATAGTATAAGGTTCAGAAAGTATTCAGAATCATTTCAGTGATCACGAGCAGGAACCACGAGTTGTGGTATCACAGGACAGATCGTCTTCCAATCGTGAGATAAAGTTCAGAAAGTGATCAAGTTGATTCAGTGACCATGAGTACATACCACAATTCGTGGTATGACGCAATGACTAATGGCATGCTTCGTAGGGTCTCGACGACAGTTTTTTAGAATGTTTTTCTAGGGGTAATTTCGTAGCTTCCTAAGATTTTAACTCTTAAACCAAGTTGTTTTAGGTTATATTTAAGGGATATTAAAGGGTTACTTAGTAGAATAAGCCCTCATTTCTCTCCTAACATCGAAGCACTCCAACTACTAGTACACTCTCAAGCTCTTAAGAAACTAGGATTCTACTTCTCCAACCTCTTGGGTCCTCAAGAAGTAGGCAGCAACTCTTCATTCCAGATATGTGGGATTATCAATATGGGTTTCCTTTCATATTTATGATCAAACCCCAAGCTTTAAATCTATATTTTCAATGTGATTATTCGAATTCGTGATTTCTAGGGCTAAACGTTCTTATGCAAAAACTCTGAATTTTTGTATGATATGTTTCTCTAATGATTCTTAAATGTATTTTACAATTATTTATGAGTTGAATTCCTTTAAAAACACTTATGTATCTCTATACTCAAAACATAGCATGATTTGCTCAAAATAAGTATATTTTTTAATGATTTTCGGTATTATGATATCATGGTTTTAGAATCAGCTCAGTTTGCATGACTAGTTCAGTATTTCAAAAATCCAGTACCCAGCATGATTTTAAACTAGTCTATGCAAAAAAACTTATCAGATTTTAGATATAATTATAAGCACCTATATATGTTTGTGAGTAGTATCTAACACCGAGCGAATGCGAGTTCAGATAAATCAAGTCTCAGAACTACGTGCCACCGTAGGTTAAAGAGATTCTCACCAGTTGAGTGTATTTCCCTTGAACGAATGAGCTCATGAGTGAATTCACACCCTCATAGTCCTTACCTTTAGCAAGGTATGGACACCCTCCCAACTAGGGTCACAAGTTGGGCTCCATGTATGCTCACATAGGGTATGTCAGTTATGAGAATCTCCCACAGTCATAGTTTTACTATGTATATTCCTTATGGTGTTTGTGCATGGCTCATAATTTCAGTATATAAACTTATGTTATGACTTCAGACATGTTTAGCTCCATATCTATGATTTAAACTTTGGATCATTACAATTCAGTTTACCACGATAGTATGATTATAGATTTCATCACGATTTCCTCTTTCCTCATATTTTTACTTATCTCATATACTTAGTACACTCAAAGTACTAATCGCATACTTTTATGCTATATCTTTTCATGATATAGGTTCGGTAGCCCAGACTCAGTCCCGTAGTTATATACTTCCGGCATCCGAGTAGTCTTAGTTGTGGTGAGTCCTCTTCATCCAAGGAAAAGAGTTCATATATTTTCTTTCACTTTCTTAGTTTCAGATTTTAGAGTTAGTTGGGGACATGTCCCTTTAACTCATTAGTTTAGAGGCTTTCAGACAAGTTAGATGTTCAGCTTGGTTGGCTTACTTATATGTCTTCAGACTTTAATGTTTATATCTTTTTAGATTTATTCAGTTATATATTCAAGTATCATTTTAGCTTTCGCTTAGTTCTCTTAGTTATTTCAGTTTATGATAGTGTCATGCTACTATCATGGGTTAGCTTGGAGCCACTTGTGGTTCTAGGTCCAGTGTCGCACCCATGGTCTAGACTCAGATTGTGACAAACTTGGTATCAGAGCAACAGGTTTAAGGTGTCCTAAGGTGTTTGAAAACCGCATTAAGTAGAGTCTTTTTCATGGGTTTGAAGCGGCCCACACTTATGAGAAACAGGATGTGAAATGTTTTTAGGAAAATTTCCCTTCTTTCATGTTCAATATCGTGTGATAGAGTCCAACTCTATTTATCCTACTAACTCATTCTCTACGCGCTTACAGAAAATGCCTCCCAAAAGAGTCAACAGATGTGAAACTGGGAACCATCCAGCACCACAGTGCCCGTAGAACCTATGAATGGTCAGGTCACTAATGTAGAGTTCAAGGCTGCCTTCCAAATATTGGCACAGGCCATGACTACTCAGGCCAATCAACAGGCTGTTGCACCTGCAAATCCTAATGAAAATGTGGTAGCTGCAAGGGTGTGATTCTTTACCAGGATAAATCCTCTAGAGTTTCATGATTCAAAGGTGGACGATGATCCACAAGATTTCATTAATAAGGTCCAGAAGATCACTCAAATCATGGGTATCAGTGGAAAGAAAAGTGCAGACTTGGTATCTTACTAGCTGAAGGGGGTATCACATCTATGGTATAAGCAGTGTAAATAAAGCCATTGGGGAAGTGTAGCTCCAGTTGATTGGGATAAGTTCATGATAGCTTTTCTGGATAGGTTCTTTTCCCATGAGTTGAGGGAGGCAAAGTCCGAGGAGTTCATTAACCTGAAGCAAAACTCCACATTAGGCAAAGCCCTAAAGTTCACTCAGTTTTCTAGGTATATCCGAAAATGGTTGTTGAGCCGAGGGCCCAAATGTGCAAGTTCGTTTCAAGTGTCTCAGATTTGGTGGTCAAGGAGTGCAGGATTGTGTCACTCATTGAGGATATGGATATCTCCCGACTCATGATCCATGCTTAGTAAATTGAGTAAGAGAAGTTGAAGAAAAATATAGAGAGAATAAGAGGGCCAGAACTAGAAATTTTGAGTTTTCTTAGTAGAGGTCAGGTGGTGGAAATCACTCACAGTCCCATCAGAGGTCATCAGCTCCAACACCATCATCAGCTAGTGTCCCATCTCCCAGATCCAAAGGGGAACAGAGAGGTAGAGCACAGGCTCTAGGTCTCAGGGGAACATGTCCAGAGATCGCACCTTCCCAGCTTACAAGAAGTGTAGGAGAAATCATCTGGGAAAGTGTTTGATTGGCAAGGATGTTTGTTTTGGGTATAGTAATCCCAATCACAAACTCCAATACTGTCCATCAGTCAGGCAGGGCGACGTCAATAGTCATTCCCAAGCCATTTCTTCAGCAGCTCGCCCATCCCAATAAGGTGTCTTGATGTGCTGTGATTTTATGGAACTTTCGACGCTTAAAACTAAGAAAAAATATGCAAATTTTGTTTATATAGATATAATGGGTTTTTGTTGAGTGTTGCAGGAAAACAGGTTCGGATAGTGAAATGGGCATACTCAGGCTAAAATTGGGCTAAGTGTGGATTGTCAACAAGGTGACGAGTCGTCATGTCATTTGATGACTCGTTCCTTGAGTCATTGGGAGAAGAATAGTTTGAGGCTCAACTAAACAGCGGTGACCATGAGTTGATGTCATGACTCGTCATGTCTGGGAATGAGTCGTCAGGAGGGTCATAAGGACTGGGAGAGAAAAGTGATGAAAAAGACCCGGGAGACACAACGAGTGACTTAACGATTTGACATGGGACTTGACGACTCATCGTGAACAAGCAGATGCAATCGTCCTCAAAACTGGAATTTCAAGGTGCTAAAGTCACGAGGGACCTAACGACTCGTGCAGTAACTTAACAAGTTGTTACCAGACCCGTTGCCACTGCCGACCTGTATTCCGTTTTTATTTAGGAAAGGATTTTATTTAAGTCTATAAATACTTGATGTAGGTTTTTTAGAGGGTTGCTAAATTTACGACTTTTTGACTATATTGTTGAAGTTGTTAATTACCATCAAGGTTCAAGAAACAAGTTTTATAATTTCATTCTTGAATTTGGGAATTCAAACAACTTTGGAGTATTGTTCTTCAGTTCTTGTTGATTTATTCAATATACGTGGTTTCTTCTATAAATTATTATAAATTGCGATTATGATTTCTTCTCTAATATATAATTGTGATTCTTCAAGTATGAGTAGCTAAATCTATAACTAGGGTTGTGGGAACCATGATGAATTAGCACACATAGGCAAAAATACTTAGTGAATCTTGAACGGGGTTTATGCATGTATTGTTTCTCCCTTCATTTTAATTGCTTCTTAACGGTTAAAAACGTTGGAAGTTGCCTTATTCTTACTCACCGGATTAAGGGAGTAATGAATGGGAAAAGGGATTAACAACAGAGATTTGAGGCTATCAACCCTTATCTAATGGCTTGACCTTGTCCGAAAATAACTAATCTGATATTAAGGGTAAGGGTTAATTAAGTATATATCAGCATACAGATCAAGTTGCATGGTGATAACCATTTAGGTGAAGTTAACTTACTGATATTGTATGTTGAGCACCAGATAGATCACTAGTATAAAATGTCTTATGGTTATGAAGTCGTGGGGAATGTAATCCTAGTCAACTCACTTTTTAAATACAATCGAATTTAATCAAGGATCTACTCATTGTTCTCTACTTCTTTTCATTATTTTGTGTTACAATTTTTCTCCTCTAGGAAATAAGTAAGCCAATAGTAGTAGNAACGCACTATTCAGATGCTCAAGGATATGCTACGGGCGTGTGTCTTTTCATTATTTTGTGTTACAATTTTTCTCCTCTAGGAAATAAGTAAGCCAATAGTAGTAGTTAAACGCATTAACTAAAGTTCTCGTCATATTCTTCGTGGGATTAGACCCCAACCCTGGTTGGGTTCTATATTTGACATCGACCACTTTATATCTCATTACGAGGTGTAATTTGAGCGAAATCATTCCTCATCTAGTACAGGTGGCGAATAATGTCAGAATCGGTTCTATGCGCTCTCATCGCGCCTGAATCAGGAAAACTCACCAGATGTGGTCACGGGTATATTACGAGTCTTTCACCTTGATGTTTATATATTGTTAGATCTAGGGGCAACATTGTCCTTCATAACCCCATATGTTGCAATAACTTTTGGTATCAATCCTGAATACCTCTCAGAGCCCTTCTCAGTCTCTACTCTTGTTGGTGAGTCAGTCATAACAAGAAGAGTATAGAAAATGCCCAATTTCAGTTCTCCAGAAAATCACCATAGATAAAGTTAGAAATGACTGACTTCGATGTCATCCTCGGTATGGATTGATTATATTCTTGTTATGCTTAGGTCAACTACAGGACTAGAGTAGTAGAGTTTTGATTTTCAGGCGAACCCGTCTTAAAATGGAAGGGTAGTTCCATAGTGCCTATAGGTCATTTTTTCCTACATTAAGGCCATAAAGATGATTTTTAAGAGTTGTATATATCACATAGAAGTGTTCCTAGAAGATCTACCTAGAGTCTCTCCCGAGCGCGAGATCGACTTTAGGATAGACCTCCTTCCAGATACGCAACTGATATCCATTCCTCCTTACAGAATGGCTCCAATTGAGCTTAAGGAGCTGAAGGAACAGTTAAAGGACCTTCTATATAAGGGTTTCATCAGACCTATAATTTTCCCATGGGGTGCTCCAGTCCTTTTTGTGCGTAAGAAAGACGGTTCTCACAGAATGTGTATCGATTACCATCAGCTGAACAAAGTCACAATCAAGAATAAATATCCCATTCCCAAGATTGATGACTTGTTCGATCAACTTCGGGGATCTAGTTACTTCTCTAAGATAGACCTCAGATCCGGCTACCATCAACTCAGAGTCAGAGAATGTAACATTTCGAAAACAGCCTTCAGAACTTGGTATGGTCACTATAAATTTGTAGTTATATCTTTTGGACTAACTAATTCTCCTGTATTTTAAATGGATTTGATGAACAGGGTATTCAAGCAATACTTGGATATGTCCGTTATCGTCTTTATAGACGATATCCTTATGTAAACTCAAAGTGAGGAGGAACATACTGATCATTTGAGAATTGTGCTGCAAACTCTTAAGGACCGTCAGCTATTTGCCAAGTTCAGCAAGTGTGAGTTTTGGTGAAATTAGTTACATTTCTTGGACATATGGTGTCTAGTAAGGGTGTTCAGGTAAACTCTCGAAAGATAGAAACGGTGAAGAACTAGCCTAGACCTACCACTCCCTCTGATATTAGAATCTTTTTGGGTTTAGCTGGTTAATATAGGAGGTTTGTAGAAGGATTTTGTCTATAGTTCTCCTTTGACCCGATTGACCTAAAAGAAGGTCAAGTTTCAGTGGTCCGATGCTTGTGAAGAGAGCTTTCAGGAGTTAAAGACTCAACTCACTTCAGCTCTAATTTTGACACTACCAGAGGGAAAAGATGGTTTTGTATTATATTGTGATGCCTCCAAAGTCAGCCTAGGGTGTGTGTTGATGCAACATGGTAATGTTATAGCTTATGCTTCCAGACAACTTTAAGTCCATAAAAAGAATTATCTGACCAATGACCTTGAGCTAGCAAAGATAGTTTTTTCCTTAAAGACTTGGAGACAGTATTTGTATGGCATCCATGTTGATATGTTCACTGACCATAAGAGCCTCCAGTATGTATTTAGTCAGAAGGACACGAATCTTCGGCAGAGAAGATGGCTTGAACTTCTCAAGGATTAGGATATGAGTGTTATGTACCATCCGGGTAAATCCAATGAGCTGGATGATGCCCTTAGCAGTCCATCCATGTGTAGTATGGATCATGTTCAAGAGGGAAAGAAGGAGTTGATTAGAGATTTCCATAGGCTTGCCTATTTAGGGGTTCACCTTGCGGACTCGACATATGGTGGTGTCACTGTTCACAATAGTTTAAAATCTTCATTAGTGGTGGAAGTTAAGGCAAGTCAAGATGAGGATCCCATGTTGCGAAAGTTGAAGGAAGCGGTCCACAATCAGAGAGTAGAGGTTCTCTCCCAAGGGGGAGATGGTGTGATCTATTATCAGGGCTGATTGTGTGTTTCAGATGTAGATGACTTGAGACAGCAAATGTTGGGAGAAGCCCACAAATTTTGGTATTCTATTTACCAAGATGCCACCAAGATGTACCGTGATCTATAGAAATTCTACTAGTGGAATGGTATGAAGAGAGACGTCGTGGAATGCATGACCAAGTGTCCAAACTACCAACAAGTTAAGGCAGAGCATTAGAGATCAGGAGGTATAACTCAACATATCAGTATACCTACTTGGAAGTGTAAATTAATAAACATGGACTTCATTATAGGGTTACCTCGAACGCGATGACAACATGATTCTATATGGGTGGTAGTGGACCAGATAACTAAATCAGTTCATCTCTTACCAGTCAAGACTACAAATTCAGTAGAGGACTATGCTAGGCTTTACATTCGTGAGTTAGTCAAGTTGTATGGAGTCCCTTTGTCTATCATTTTAGATAGGAGTACTCAATTCACATCCTAGTTCTAGAAGTCCTTCCAGAAGGGTCTTGATAACCAGGTAAATCTCAGCATAACTTTCCACCCGCAGATAGATGGTCAGGCAGAGCAAACCATTCAAACCTTAAAAGATATGTTAAGGTCTAGTGTGATTGACTTCAAGGGTAATTGGGATGATCACTTACCTCTCATAAAGTTTGCATACAATAATAGTTTCATTCTAGTATTCAGATGGCTCCTTTTGAGGCGCTTTACGGCGGAGATATAGATCACCTATTGGATGGTTTGAGGTAAGTGAGGCTGCCTTGATAGGATCAGATTCAGTTCATGAGGCTGTGAAGAAGGTTCAGCTGATTAAGAGAGGTTGAATCCTATATAGATGTGAGAAGGAGAGCTTGAGTTCATAGTTGATGACTGGGTGTTTTTGAAGGTTTCACCTATAAAAGGGATGATGAGATTTCGTAAGAAGGGGAAAATCAATCCCTGGTGTGTTGGTCCTTATAGGATTCTGAGGCGCAGCCTATGAGTTGGAGTTTCCTACGGAGTTAGCATCGGTGCACCTGGTCTATCGTGTGTCCTTATTAAAAAAGTGCATTGGCGATCCGGCTTTAGTGGTACCTTTAGAGAGTGTTGGTGTGAAAGATAGTCTCTCTTATGAAGAGGTTTCAGTGGAAAATCTTGACCGTCAAGTTCGTAAGTTGAGGAACAAGGAAGTCGCTTCAGTGAAGGTTTTGTGGAGGAATTAGCTGGTTGAGGGAGCTCCTTCGGAATTCGAAGCAGATATGATGGCCAAGTACCCTTATTTTTTTCCTCCTAGTTCAACAGCATCTTGAGGTAATAGTCTCCTCATGCAGTATTCCAATCATTTTCATGTCCTATCAATTATCCTTGAAACACTTAGTATGCATGCATGTCCATGAATTTAGCTAAGTCTTTACTCTTAGTCAAATCAGCTATCATGTCAGTATTCAAGTATCAGAAATAAGCTAGGGGATTAGTAACTCTTTCCTCTATTAGTTCAGTTTCAATCTCCATTTGAGGATGAATGATTTCAAGGGGGAGATAATGTAACACCCCAAAAGTTTCAAAGATCAGACTCTATACTTGAAATAGAAATATTGAAATTTCCCACAGGACTACTCAAGTGACGAATCATGGGGTGAAGTGATAACTAATTAAGTGGCTCGTCGTGAGAAATTTAGCAAAAGTTCTACAACTTTGCATTTTTCATCCCAGGTATCACGAGTCTTGGTACCATATCATGACTCATCATGTCTGGTCGTAGTATGAAGTTCAAAAAATGTTCAGAATCATTTCGGTGATCGTGAGCAAAAACCACGAGGATCGTGGTATCACAGGACAGATCATCCTGTCTAGTTGTGGGATGAAGTTCATAAAGTGATCAAGTTTCTTCAGACCATGAGTGCTTACCATGAGTCATGGTAAGACACAGTGACTCGTGGCACGGCTCGTAAGATCTAGACGATAATCTTTCAGTATATTTTATTAGCATAATCTCATAACTTCCTAAGCTTCTAACTCCTAAATCAGGCAGTTTTAGGTTCTGTTTGAGGGAAATTAAAGGGGTAATTAGTATAATAACCCTCATTCCTCTCCTAACATCGAAGAACTTAAAAAATAAGTACCTCTCGAGCTCTTAAGAAACTAGGGTTCTTCTTCTCCAACCTCTTGGGTCCTCAAGCAGTAGACAGAAACTCTTCATTCTAAGTATGTGGAATTATCAATAAGGGTCTTCTTTCACCCTTATGCCCAAACCCCAAGCTTTAAATCTATGTTTTCAATGTGATTATTTGAATTCGTGATTTCTAGGGGGAAAGCGTTCTTATGCAAAAACTCTAAAATTTTGTATGATATGTTTCTCTTATGATTCTTACATGTGCTTTACAATTATGTATGGTTTGAATTCCTTGAAAAACTCCATGTATCTCTATACTCAAAACTTACATGATTCTCTAAAAATAAATATATTTTTGAATGATTTCAGTATTATGATATCATGGTTTTAGAATCAGCTCAATCTGTATGACTAGTTCAGTATTTTAAAAATTCAGTACTCAACATGATTATCTATGCAAAAAACCTATCAGATTTCAGATATAATTATGAATACCTATGTATATTTTGGGAGTAGTATTTAACACTAAGAGGATGTGGATTTAGATAACCCAAGTTTCAGAACTATGTGTCACCATAGGTTAAAGGGGTCCTCGCCAGTTTAGCGTGTTTCTCTTCTACAGACGGGCTCATGAGTGAATTCACCTCTTCATGGTCCTTACTGTCAAGGTATGGACACCCTCCCAACTAGGGTCACAAGTTATGCTCCATGTATGCTCACATAAAGTATGTCGGTTATGAGAATCTCCCACATTCATAGTTATACTATGTATATTCCTTATAGTATTTATGTATGGACCATACTTTCAGTATATAAACTTATGTTAAGACTTCAGACATGTTCAGCTCCATATCTATGATTTAAACTTTAGGTCATTGCACTTCAGTATGTTATCCCCAAACATTTTATTACTATAGTATGATTATAAATTTCAACACGATTTCCTCTTTCCTCATGTTTTTACTTATCTCATATACCCAGTACATTCAAAGTACTGATCATATACTTTTGTGCTATATCTTGAAATAGGTTTGGGAGGCCAGACTCAGTCCTACGATTAGATACTTCCAGCACTCGGGTAGTCTTAGCTTTGGCGAGTCCTCATCATTCGAGGACAAGAGTTCATTATGTTTTCTTTCATGTTCTTAGTTTTATATTTTTGAGCTGGTTGGGGACCTTCTTCAGCTCATCAATTTAGAGGCTTTCAGACATAGTTAGATGTTCAGCTTGGTCGACTTACTTATATGTCTTCAGACTTAAATGTTTGTGTCTACTTTTAGATTTATTCAGTTATATATTCAAGTATCATTTTAGCTTCCGCTCGGTTCTCTCAATTATTTCAGTTTATGATAGTGCCATGGGTTAGATTGAGGCCACTTATGGTCCTAAGTCCTATGTCGCACCTAGGGTTTAGACTCGGGTCGTGACATGGGGACGGGTAGGATACATTTTTGAAAAAATAGTGACTACACCCTCCTTGAACACTATATCATACTCTCCTTTTACTTTCTTTTGCTAATTTTTCTTTTTTCTCACTTTTTCACCTCTCCTTTTCCTTTCTTTTTCTAATTTTTCTTTCTTCTCACTTTGTTGCTTCCTATGACCCTGATGTAGTATTTCTCATCTTGTTACTTTATTCTACACATACATACATATATACATACATATATATATATATATATATAGAGAGAGAGAGAGAGAGAAAGCTTTCGATTTTCATTTCTCTTTCTTCCTTTTTTATCAGCATCAGGTCATGGTCTAAGCACAATTATTGGGCAACCCTAACGTAGGCTTATTGTTTGTATTCACAATTCACCTCCACTTTTGGCTCTTTGATGCCTCAACTTCATTACTAGTGTCAAGGAGAGAAGAGAGCAAAAATAGAATCATCTCATAAAATAAGTTATAGTTTCATTTTGGCTAGTCAAGAAAAGGTCTGAAACCTCAAATTATGAGACTAGAGAAATATTTCAAAATATTGGTAGGCTCAAATAGCAAAAAGGACATTTATACACAAAAACAGCCTAAGTTCATCTCCATAACCACATCATTCCCTAGACAATAATATGACTGACCAGACAAGTTCTAGAGTGCAAGTATAACATGTGAAAAATACTAATAACTAACACTGGCACATGGATATCATTTAGCTTTGTTTGACTCCCCTAATAAGTAATCTAGGCTACACTAGCAGTTATAATATCAAAGAAAGAGACATCATGTCAATACTTAACTATTATAGTTTATACGAAAAATTTCGAGGGGGGTTCATTTGAGATCAAGTATAGATATATTTTCTAAGATAATTTGTCAACACCAAATAAGTTAAAAGTACTCTATTTTACCAAAACAATATACAAATTATTTCCCTTAAGAATGTCGTCTAGCAATTCATCATAAAAAAAAGTCATTATTCTACCATTACTTTACTGTCAAAACATATCCGGTTCAACATAAAATAAATGCCTACGAAAAAGATCATGGATAAGAAAAACCGATGGGGATGATAATCCTAAAAAAATTAAACACAAACAAATATCAAATATTTTACTACATCAAATCAACATCAACAGTTATTACGGCTAATCATATCAGAAGGTATTCAATAGACCACCACCCTGAAGTATAAATATTGCAATATCCACAGTGCAATAAAATAAAGCAATAAGGTAAAAGGGTGTAGAACGCTCCCTGAATACTGCCTCAAGCGCTCTCATCAGGGATGAAAACATTAATGAGGGACTGTTTTGCTTCAGATACTCCTTCCACCCAGCTCCTACATTTAGCCTAATACATCCAGAATACACACCAGTGTCTGGGCCCTCAATATAGGTATATTCTAGACATTTAGTATTGGGGAAACGCTATTGCATATGATAGAACACTAAATTTTTCTTTGGTCATGGACTCCTTTGAGATGATGCTCCTCTTGATGACCGCTCATTCTACATCCTTTCCCAAACATATCTTAGAAACCATTCAGGAGACTGGAGCACAATCATTTGCAAAGAAAGGTGTTACAATGTGATCCTTCGGCTAATAAATCTTGTTAATAGCCTTTGCCCCTAAGTCCACCATCTTTCCCTTATCTTTATACTGGGATGGACATTTTCATATAGAATTCATGAACCCATTGCTCGTTTGCCTTACAGGGATGAGGAGTAAAATATATTCAACTTGTGGCAAGGAGACTAATAAAACTCAGGTATGAGAACAGGCACCCTGTCCAAGATTATCTCACTTATCAGAAGCAATTTCTTTTTGGTCAGGTCTGTATAGTAGCATTCCTAGCATTACGGGGGATAGAAAGTGGTGTTGGTCATAATGCCCATCAACATCAGAGTAGTGTCATGTGTTGAGGTTTTAGAGTGTGAAGTCATGATTCTTGTTTGGTACCCAAAAATTAAGTAATTACATAATAATGGGATATAGATGTGAAATACATTGCAAAATTAAGTCAAGGATGCGAAAGGAACATTTTGACACTTTGGACTGGGCCTTAAAAAAAGTTTAACAATTTTGACAAACTATAGAATTCAGCCTCAGATATCGCAATTGCAATATTGCAAATGTGACTGACACTTCAAAATTGAGAAGTTTGTCAATTTCCTACTATATCGCAAATATGATACTCAGTTCATAAATGCGATATCGCAATTGCAAATAGGGTATCGCAATTGCGAACCCGTCTTCTTCCTTGAGACCAAATAATTTTCTTTGATTTTTCTACCAAGAAGGGTGTCAATACAAAGTTTCTAAGCATGTTAACTCACACAATATTTTTCACATACATGAAACACAAACAAATTTATAATTTTGGCTAAGAATTTCATTTGGGCATTTTATCAAACACCTCCAGAGCATAGATTTATTCTTCTTATTTCTCTAACAATGGGTACTTAGACTTCTCCAAGTTTAAGAATATACACAATCACTCATTCACAATTTAATTCTCACCCAGATAACTAATATTATTTTGCACAAATTTTACTTCAATTCTTATAAATTTTAGCCCTAGTTCTTGAGGGGTAGGGAAGAATAGAGAGTAAATTGAAAGGAGAATTCGAGTTCAGTGTTCATACCTTGATTCTTGCAAGTAAGAGATATTGATTCTAGCTGGAAGTGAGAAATTTTTTTTATTTTTGAAAAAAAGAAAAGGTTGTGAGTTTAAGAGAAAAAAATATGTTTTTTCACTTTGTACCTTTTGGGGGGTTATCTAGATAGTTTTATCACCTATGGTATCGCACTTGCAAACCTTAGGTCACAATTGTGATATCTAAACTTTCTGTAGGGTATCGCAATTGCGAACCCTACAAAATTCTCTAATTGTCGCAATTATGAACCCCAGATTACAATTGCAACATCATCTATGGAGATGTCCTCAGCTTTTTTTTTTACACAAAAAATGTCAATTTCTTTCCACACTAATTCTATTAAAACTAATAAAAAAATTAAAACCTATTTTAAAAAATGATGGGTTGCCTCCCACCAACCACCTTATTCAACATCGTGGCATGATGCAAGTAACGTTACTATTTTTCTCTCCATTTGAATAATTTGAATTGGGCACTTAATCTTAACTCGAGTTTGTGATCATAAGTCTTAGCTGAAAATATGTAGATGAATAGACCAGACACTGTTCTTTTCGCTCTGCAACTCATGAGATTTGCTTTTGGAATGTCATTTTGTGTTTTTGAGTCGTAGAATTCCAAAAAGTAAGGGTCTGGTCTTTCTTCTTTTCAATTTTTAATGCATTCATGTTGATCTATTTTCTTATCACTATACAAGTTCAAAGTTGAAAAATGCGTGGAGTGGGACACTTGACCCCCAAATTGAAGTTTGTTTTCTATTTTGACATCCTCTTTTTGGTCCACCAAACATGTCCGTGGAGGATTTTCATGCTTTAACACCAAATCACTTTGGATACTTGTCTCTAACAGTTCCTTCAAGACTTTTTGTTGTCCATGCCCTTCTTCGAGCAGGCATTCCATCATGATTTGAAGCTTTCTCAATTGACCTTGCTCGATTTCTTTCTTACAGCTTGCAAAATCAAAAATAGATTTATCATAATAAGTGTTCGGGGAAGAAAGGACATTTGAGCATACTTAGCCCAATGTGTGTCTGGGCTATCATTGGACGATGCCATTTCTACAAAAAAAAAACAAGAAACAAAACTATTCACAGTTATTCACATGTCTAGATCAAAACAAGTTAGCATATTTTCAAATTGTTCCCAAATATGTCAATTGCTCTCTGACAATGATGTCAAAATTTTATAGGCTCAAAATTACACCTAAATATTATATAAAACGGCCGTATGCAAATATAGTGACTCAACTAGGTTGGGGTCGAATCCCACAGAGAACAATACGAGGGTGATCAGAATAGTCTAATATTATTACCAACTATTGTAGTTCTAGAAAAATCAAAGGTTTGTATAAAATAAAATTATGTCTAATTGCTACTCCTAAAAAGCAAGTAAATTGATCAACCACCACAAATAAAAATACTCAGGAACACGCCCTCGAGTAACAATCCAATACATGTCAAGATCTTGTTAATAACGTCGAAGTATCTAGAATTTGCATTCAAATTGTGCAACATCACACAATCTTTTTCAAGAATTGAGTTGTTTGTCTCGCTACGATCTTTTCTAATTCAAGTGAGTTATTTAATTCGACCTATCGATATATGCCAAGTAAATTCCACTTATTTCAAAGAGAATTTATTAGGCGAGGGTTAGCCCCTAAATTTTTTGTTAATAAATCTTCCCAACCACGAGTTGTCTATTCCAAGTTTAACTTATAATAGATGGGTGAGTCCTAGGGTTAAATCCCTTTGGAAATATTGAAGAACAAGATTAATTAAAGAAGTCAAGAACCTGCTTTAATTATCAACAATAATCATGCACATCATAAGCATAACAAGAGTTGTATTCATAACTAAAAACTCATAAATAAGATTCAAGTTATAACATATAAAAACCACTGCGAACATATTCAATTAAAAAATAAAACTAAAGAGAGAAAATACAAGCGTAGAAATTCCTTCCCAAAACTTAGAATTTTCAATCCCGATAATTGTGTAAATCTCTTTCTTCAAGATTTGTGTGCTTAGCCAATTAAGGTTGACCAAAATATCAAAGATTATTTTTCCACGCAAGTGCTTCACCTTATATAAGTTTTAGGCCAAACAAATCGTAAGTGGTTCACAAATGCATAGTTTGGTTCGCAATTGCGAATATTTACTTTTCTGTTGACCATCACAATTATGATATCTGCAATCACAAATGCGCTTTTTGAGTTTCCCCCTGCATACCTCGCAATTGCAATATCTTGGATCACAAATGCGAATTTCTGAATCTTCCTGTAGACATCATAATTCCAATTCTTGGCTTCTGACAATTCACTTTGAAATTGAGAACTTTGACTAGCCTCATTGACTCTGCAATTGTGAACTTGTAGTTCGTATTTGTGACATCTGAGGCTGATTTCTTGTCAGTCTTTCCTTTAGTTATTTTCACCCTGTCTTGGCTTGATTTCGCTCTTTTTCACCTCAAACCTCCTCAAATTATACGTACATGAAACAAGGAAAACACACACCATAACATTATCCTATTAGATATAAAGGATATAAAAACTACGATTAAAAGGGTAGAATGCATGATAAATTCACCACACATCAGTCCTGGGAGGTGCAAAAATTAAAATAGAAAATGCACAACAATTCAATTGTTGGCAGCCTTAAAAATTGACAACTAGTTAAGTTTAAAGACAAGGACACACAAAACATCTTTAATGACATCACCTCATTTCAAGTAACTATTTCGTACATGAGTGAGTTGTTAGATCATGATTAGGTATTTGAACATGTCTTGTATTTCCTACTTTAGTACCATCTGCCAATAAGTATTTGTTATTGACCATACTATTAGTTGCACTTGTATTAACTATCCAAGTATATTGTAATCAAAAATAAAAAGGGATATATCTGTCATATGAGATCCTGACTACTAGAATTATTCTTCAGCATTCCCAAGATCTCTGCGTGTACTGACGTTGTAAAAAGTGATTCCTGACAAGCATAGGTATTGTAAGAGTTGTTGAAGTCCCTTCTACTTGCACTAGATTCCCATTGACAATAAATTATTTCTTTTTGAACTTGAAGTCAGTTGGATATCCTATCAAGCTATAATAATTCTCCCACATATGTCCAGTTAAGTAGCAATAATCACATCTCATCAATTTGAAGCATTGATCCTTGGAATGCCTTCTAGTGTGGCAATAGCTAGTCGCATTCCAGAAATTATTAGGCATTTGCCCTGTGTTTCAAACAATGGATAATGTTGCGGGTTCATATACCCGTTACCAACAACTATATTTTGATTTTTCATCTTGTAACATCATTGCATAAGTTTGGTTTACATTTGGTGCATTAGACTTCATCAATATTTAACTCTTGAGCATAACCATCATTAAGTGCTATGAGGAACTGCAACAATTGTTGATACTGTAAGTGTGTTATATAATCCTTGGAATTATCGCCGCCATAGTAGGGTGGGGGCATTAACAATCATATTTATTCCATAGATCTTTCGGCTTAAAATAGTAAGCAGACACTCTCATAACCTAGAGTAAGAATTAATTTGTGCAAAGAGAACATATGAGAAGCAGTCACCTCATCAAACCTTTTGCACAAATAATCCCAAATTGTCTGTTCACTGGATTGAAACAAAACTCCACTAAGCAAATCGCGAATTACATTGTGCATGATCTACGTTTTAACTATTGCATTACAACAATCTCATAGATGTTCCTAGTCGTTTCAAATATATCATTATTGGGAGATCCATCTACAAATCCTAGTTTATTTCTTATGAGCAACAAGTGCTAGATAACTTCGCGTTAGAGAGAGTAGTTCTCCATTCCAATCAACTGCATTCCTATGGACATCAGAGCATAAGAAGCATGCAAATATAAAGGATGGTTGTGATAATCATAGTTAAAACTTGAGAACAGTAGAATCAGAAGCATTAACTTCATTAATCGTTATGGATGCAAGTTATAGAAATTTAAATTTCTCCTCTTATATATAGACTAAAAAATCAAACAGAGTTGTTTTTTTGTAGCAT
>JACEIK010000216.1:12392-35765 GCA_018107945.1 Datura stramonium | reverse complement strand
AACTTCCATTTAAAAAGATTTGCTAAAAATGATAAAATAATACTTTGACAGAGTTTCTTCAGTATTTTTTTTATTCTTGTTCAATTGAGGAGCCACCATCGCTTTATTATATGCACCTTCATCTAACTATAGCAATGCATAAAGATCACATTCTCATTTTCCAACATAGGCTAGAGAGGTACATTGTCCATCCAGAACTAAAAAATAAGAAACATTACTTTTCAAGAAATAACGCGGGAATACTAAAAATACTGATAATCACAGACATAAGTCTAATAATACAATATGCAACTCATTTACCGTAAAAGACGCGTATTTCAACTTTAAAAAAAGGCTTTCTACTTTACTTTTCCTTTTCCAATCAGTCAAATCCCTAGTTTTTCTCCTCTGTTTCTTTAGGTGAAATTCTCATGCTTCTGCAAAACCAAGAAATTATAAAAAATAATTTCTTGTTTTAGATTAATTCATCGTATCATTTATTTAAATAAATAAATAATAAAATAGTTAAAAGAGAGAAAGAAAATGCTGATATGAGATCATACATGTACACATAAAGATAATTTTGGAAACCCATAATCATACCCAAAAACGAAAGTCAAAGTTTATCTTATCATTTGTATAAACAAATAAATAAGAAGAAGTTAAAGAGAGGAAGAGAATGTTGAAGTAAGATCATACATGGACACCGAAGGATACTTTTAAAAATGCAATACTTAAGTGAGATCATACATGAAAATAGAAGAATATTTTAAAAAACACAAAAGCATACTCAAAAATCAAAGTCAAAGTAGTGATAAAAATTCAAACATAAATTAGTAATTAGATTTAATAAAGAGAAAGAAACTTTTTGTTGGTATCTTAGTAAATGACAAAGAAAAGGGAGAATAAGAGGAAATTGAACTCCTCAATATTAGACATGATTGAAATGAATGAATACAAAAGTAATCAAGAAATGACATAAAATGGAGAAAGGAACATGGAATTCCTGCGGAAATTAATTCAGTTACTTTTTACGAGAGAGAAAATCAAAATTAAGACACAGCAGAAACAATATTTAAGACTTTTTAAACAACTATTCTGAATAGATATTTCAATTTATTTTCTACTAAATAATTAAATACAATTTAAACACAAGATATATGCGAAAATTTGAGAATAAAGATAATTAAAGATTCTGGTCTAAGAGAGTGCCACGTCACCGGATCTAGGTTCCTTCTTTATATAGATATATAGATTAAGTGTTAAAGTGTTATATTTCATTGCATCCTTAACCCCAAAGGAGCTGCTTGATTAGAGAACATATTCTCTTTATTTTCCAGCCAAGGAACTAAGAGAAATTAAGAGGAGAAACTCCACCAAATCACAATCAAAACTCAAGGTAAGTTAGCTAATCTCCTTACTAAGGTGAGGAAGATGTTTTAGTGTGTTGTTGCTGCATTTTAGCTAAGTTATTGCTGCATTTTTGGAGCAGTAACTAGCTGC
Source organism: Datura stramonium (assembly GCA_018107945.1). Lineage (NCBI taxonomy): Eukaryota > Viridiplantae > Streptophyta > Magnoliopsida > Solanales > Solanaceae > Datura > Datura stramonium. The sequence goes on along the minus strand of JACEIK010000216.1, from coordinate 34,283 downwards.
GGGGTGAACTCCATCTTGATAGGAGCTCAAGACAAGAGAAAGGTTAGTGTTTCTACTTGTTTCATCCGCTCAAATTCGTAAGCTAAATTAAGGAGATAAAATAAAGTTGATATGTGTTTTGTATGATGTTTGTGTGAAGTTGTTGCTCTTTCTTCTACGAGGGGAGAGGTGGGGGAGGTGAGGGTGGAGATCTACAACCATATAGATCATATAGATGCTGAAAATTTACTCCAATTTTGTGGAGGTTGATCCCAAGAAAAGGTAGGTAACTTCCTCCTTTTGTTTTTATTTAAAGTTGTAGGAAATAAGTTGTATTAAAGTGTTGAAAGGTTGGTAGTATGTGATGTTGTGGCTGCCTATTATGAGGAGTTGGTGCAGCTACATAGGTGCTGGAATTTAGCCAAGGGTTGGAAGGAATATACTTTTCCTTTATGGAAGTTGAACACCAAAATAAAGTAAATGAAACTCTCGTATATTACCTCAAGTTTAAGGTACCTAAAGTATGTAGAACTATTGAAAATTGTCATGTGATGTGGCTGTTTTTGTTATATGTTTTGGGACATGAATTGTAACTAGAAACTTGATATAAACCAGTCTTCATTTCATGAGTTGTAAGCAAGGAAGTTGAAGGTGTTTGAGTCGTATTTAGCGGAAGAATGTCATGACCAAGCTGAGGCCCCGGACCGAGACACGGGACCTAAAACCATGAATAACCCTAAGATAACCCATGGTACATGCATAGAAACTCAAGAGAATAAACTAAAGCAGAATTTAAAAAATAAGCATGAACAATAGAAAATCTATGTAACATAAAACATCAATAAGAGTGAAAATACCACAACACTGAGTCATCTACTACATGGATGTCTGAAAAGTCTAGTCATATGATGAGTTGATAGGACAATACCCCCAACTAGCTCGCTAAAGTCTGAAACTAAATACAAGATTTGACCATATAAATTGATAGATGTCCTCGGATGATGAGGACTCACCAAGACTGGGAACTGAGCTAGTCTTAGAGAGCGAGCTAACGTCGAGACTGAGAACGATCACCCAAACCAATATCATGAAACAATATAACATAGAGTATGCGGTCAATATTTTAAATGTACTGAGTATTTAGAGAAATTAAAACATGCTAGTAAAATGATAGTATTAAATCATGAATATAAATCAAGATAGAACATGCGAGTAAGGACAACATGCTAAAAGATATATTCTTAAAGTAATCATAATCATGAAATATTCATCATAAGCTGAACATAATGACCAAAGATTTAGAAATATAAATTATACAGTGTACCACGCTTGACATTATAAGTGAATACTCACAAATTGATCAATGTGTCAAACACGCTATAAAAAAAGTATCGTAAATCATGAACATGAGTAACTTAAAACATGAGAAATAATGGGAGACTCGTCATAACTAACAACCATCACATATGATAGCATGATGATCCCACATCTTGCCCACGTGGAGGAGAGCCATCCTAAGCCTTGCCAGGACAAAGGACAAATAAAGTGTGATATCACGGTGTGCCCTCGGATAGGGGAAACACTCTCTTGAGAGGTCTCAAATATAAATATACCTATGGTGGCACGTAGTTTTGAGATTGGGGTCATCGGAATCTCTGGCCTTCTCGGTGCTAGACACTACTCCCAAAACATACATATAACTCATCATCATATTCTCAAAACATAGCTTAAATATGAGTATTGGAAGTCTTGACTCTGAAATATTTCATAAACTGATTTTGTAAGACTTGGCTAAAATTATGATAAAACATACTTGACTCTTCATGGGCTTGCCCAAATCATGGAATCATACATACTTGAAATAAACTTCATAATTTGAAATCATGGAATAATAATTTAGAAATTCATGAATATTCATGCACACTTGATAATTCATCATACTTGAATTCCTAGACTCGTAAGTTTGAAACTCATAAATCATGCATAAAAACCATCATAAGTTTGAAATCATCAATTCATGAGGAACTTGAGAGTAAAATATGCTCTATTCACTATATTTCATCATTTGGAACATGAGAATTGAACCCATAGCCATATCATGATTAATTTCATGAAATTGGGGTTAAACCCTAGAATTCAATTTGACATGCTTTCAGACTTGAAATAATAGAATTAGGATGAAATTAGGCATGAGGGTGGAAGATTTTCCCCCATTCATAACCCTACATACCTGGGTTGGATGAACTTACAACCAAACTTGAATACCCAAAGAGGATTTGGAAGAAACTTGATGAGAATCTTAGCCTTGATCTATTCTAACCTTGGTGTATGAGAGGAGTGAGGAATAAACTAAGTAAAACCCTCAATTGACACCCTTAAGGATCCCCCAAAATGACATCACTTACAGATTACAAGTTTAGAAGATTACAAAATTATCCCTGGAAATCGGGTAGAATTTGGATAACTGGGAATCTCGACGGTGCTAGTGATGGGCCATCACACACCCGACAGTCTGTCAATCTTGCCATCAATCCTTAACCCGAGGAGGGTCCTAACTGGCTCTTAACAACGAGTAGCCATGACGGCCGTCAGCTGCCGGCCGTCAGTCGGGTCCTCCATCACTTGGGACACAGGGGCCAACACACGACGGTACATGTGACGGTCCATGCCAAGCCCTAGCAGACTGTCAAACACCATCAAACACGATGCCAATGGAGAAGATCAGTTGCCCACTTGGCTGGTCATCTATCCCACCGTCACACCAGCGCCCAGGCCTTGAATTTCAGTTCTTCTTCCTTTAGAAGCCATTTGAAAGATCGATATGTTACAAAGAAATTGGCTAAAAAAGCTGGCAGCGAAATGAGGTATGTAAAAGGCGTCCTATTCTTATTTCTCAAGAACAAAATCTTGTTGTTGAAAGGGCCAATGTTCCTACTCTTTTGAACTCCTATTAAAGCATACATGATTACGCCAAAGTTTAGAAATACTTAATCTCAAGATTCAATAGTTAAAAGTTTTTGAAGTGAACAAATGTAAAGTGAAAGGCTTATTGTTTTCGATTATTATCGCATTTGTAAATTAAGTCTCAAGAATCCCTTATCGTGGACACTATAAGCTGGCCTTTTTTAGTATGTTATATATATATGTGTGTGATGTAAATTTTATGTAATGATCTTGTTGCTAAGTAAAATTTGTAAGAGCTAAGACGACGATGAATTAATAAACCTAAGCTAAGATGATGGCTAAACCTACTCCGAGGGTAAATGATGTCTTTTATATTATGATTCCATGATATTGTTAGTTTCCTTTATATGTATATGCTAAGGAACTTAAAGGTTAAAAAGGAAGTTTTATGTTACGCTACAACACCTCGGACTTTCGGGCTAAGTTTGAAATTATTAAAATGAAAAAATTAAAAAAACTAAAAAAAATAAAAAAAATAAAAAAAATTTTAATATTAATTTTAAGTGTCAAAGAGTGGTGGATACAAATTAAGGTCATCGGGAACCTCTAGCACAAAGTTGATTTGAGAGCCTTCTTACCTTGATTATTTTACGTATATAAGTTCTTAGAAGGTCAAACTCTAAACAAACCATAACTCCCGAATTTATAGATTATTTTGAGTGATTCAACAAATAATATTGAAGACCTTTGAGTCTTCTTTCCAATGCATACGACTTTGGATAAATGAGTTTGGAGTAACATGTTATGAGCATTTTAGTGAAGCATTGTCAAGTGACACGCTCGTCAATTCAGACCCAGGTCAAATTCATGACTATTGAGATTGCAAAAACAATCTTAAGGTTATTTTAGGAAATTCCCACAGTTTAATTGCCTAAATTTAGATGTTTTGGGATTCCTAAAAGTATTAACTAGTACTCTTAAAGACTAATGCCTAGTTCTTCCATTACAACGTAAATTCAAGATCAGCTCTCCAAGTTTTTCAAGAAGCTAAGAATACTGCTTGTCTAAATTAAATTCTTCAAGCTTGAGTCTAAGGTTCTATTTTCCAGGTATTAATAAGGCTAACCCCGTAAAATTCCTAATCATCCTTATTCCTTAGATCTATGCAAGAATTTATTGAGGTTAAAGCTAGGGTTTTTGTCTAATTCTTTAATTGTCTTCTTCTTTATCTACATATGTTGCATTGTCATAATTGAATTCTTCATATTGAGTTGCTTATTGATGTATCTTGATTGTGATCCTACTTCATTGATAGTTTATCACACTCTCTTGATTTTGATTGTTGATTGGTGATTTTGATTCTTGATTCTTGATTGTTGAAGTTGGTTTATGTCTCTTATCCTATGAACCCAATTGCATAAAATTAGTAATTTTAATTTTTAATTATGTGTTTATTTTTGTATTTTAATTAAATTACATGTTTTTTTTGTTTTTTTAAAATTTAATATTGGAATATTGTTTGTTTTAGAAAATATAATTTCTAGCATGATTTTCAAAAGCTAAAGTAAAATCTTATTTTAAAAATCAACAAATTCTGAAGACTTATAGAAGCTTCCAAGTTTTCAAAGAGAGATTTTGGGCAAGGCTCAATAGAGATTTTAAACATATATCATATGTATAGCTAAAGTGCTTTATAAAAGATAATTTTTCAGTTGCCTTAGATAGGCATATTTATATGAGCATATATTTTGGAGATTATCTAGCATCAAGTTGGATGAACTGGTTGGACAACGCGAAAACTCCCGAAGCTACATGTGACATGAGAGGATTATCTGGGTGGTTGGTGGCTCCTCGGATAAGTCCTTGGTAAGGACTTGATTATGGGAGGTATTGAGTTTTCCTTAGCCACAGAAAGACGTTGATATCCCTCTTCCATAGCCAGGCTAGACGTGGGATCATCATGCGTTCAATTATGATGGTTGTCGGTTATGAGAAACTCCCAATTTAAAGATATACATTATTTGCATATGTATTTATAGAGATCATTATGATTCATTAGTTTTTATTGCATAAACTATTTTACATTGATCATATTATCATATTGTGTCTATGCATCATCCATGATTCATAATATAGTTTTGATTATTGTTTCATGTCAAGTTTATTTTTTCTAGTTATATCCTTTGATTGAGACATTTTTTATAACATTGTTTCATTTAGCTATTTTACATACCTGGTAATTCTCAAAACACTCCTCGTTTAGATAAAGCGCCAGAAAGCCATCGTTGTATCAAAAACAAATATTTTTGACGGATATGCAGGTCGAATCCCACGAAGGTGGTCGATAGTTCAAGAGTTATAACTAATTCAAACTAGAATGCATAATTGTTCCAACATTTGAAAAGTAAAATTGAGAGGAAAATTAAAGGAAAATGAATTTCTAATTCTAAACTAAGACCAATTGGGGGGGATTCAATTGATGCAATCACAAAGTGATATGGCTGGGGCATTCTGTAAGATTAGATTAGATTAGATCATAATTGAATCAGAAATTTCTTCAATGCCTTAGACTTATACTTAGCATAGATAGTAGTGGATAATTTACATTCTCTTATTTTTCAACCATAAGAATATTTATGCCTTGGGTTCTTTCAAACTCCAAAGCCAGTTCAAGTAATCAACCACACAAGCTTGAGGAAGGACTAGCTATTTCTAGTCTTGACCTTTAATGGAGTGAAAATGTGGGTTTTAACTATCTCTAACTTAATCCCACGCACAAACATTCCAATTCCTCACTATTATCTTCTCACCCAATTCTCACCTTTCTCTCTCAAGCAAAAATAAGAAAAGTAAAGCACAATTCATGTTTGCAAACCATCAATTTTAGCAATTATAACTTAGGAGAAGATAATAGATCTGCAATTTCAATAGGAATCCAAAAGAAATTTATCAAAACCCAATCAAATTAATAAGGTAATGTGCTTGTTGAATGTGATTCCAAGATATCTTTAATGGTGGAAGTTAAGGAAAAGTTGGACAGAGATCCCTTTTTGCTTAAGTTGAAGCAAGATGTCCACAAATAGAAGGTATTGGTTTTTTCATAAGGAGGAGATGGTGTCCTAAAACCAAAGTAGATTATGTATTTCAAATGTAGATGGTCTTAGAGAATCATGGTAGAAGTACACAACTCTAGATATTCAATTCACCTAGTTTCCACCAAAATGTACCATGAGTTGAGAGAAGTCTATTTGTAGAGTGGTATGAAGAGGGATATAGCAGATTTTGTTGCTAAGTGTCCAAATCATCAACAAGTCAAGATTGAGCACCAAAGGCTATGTGGTGTTGCTCAAAATATAACACTTCTAGAGTGGAAGTGGGAGATGATCAATATGGAATTTATCACCGATCAACCCAGATCCCGCAGGCAACATGACTCTATTTGAGTGATTGTAGATCGAATGAATAAATGAACACACTTCTTAGCAGTTAAGACTATAGACTCAGTTGGGGATCTTTCTTAGTTGTACCTTAGGGAAGTGGTGAGACTCCATGGAGTGCGATTATCCATCATTTCGAGATAGCAGGTACTCATTTTACCGCTCAGTTTTGGAAGTCATCGTGAAGGGTTTGAGTTCGAAGGTGAAACTTAGTACAACTTTTCATCCACAGACAGATGGTCAGGCCGAGCTTATTATTCAAAACTTTGAGGATATTTTAAGGGAATGTTTTATTGACTTTAAGGGAAGATGGGATGACCAATTACCTATTATTGAGTTTTCCTCTAACAATCGTTATCATTCTCGCATTAAGATGGCTCCTTATGAGGCTATTTATGGGTAGAGGTGTATATCTCTGAGTGGTTCGTTTGAAGTTTGTGCAGTGTAGTTGATAGGACAAGACCTAGTGCAACAAGCTATGCAAAGGTTAAGATCATCCAAGAACGTCTAAAAAATGCACAGAGCAACAAAAAGTCTTATATCGATGCTGGGAGATACTTAGAGTTTTAGATAGATGACTGGGTTTACCAAAGGTTTCACCCATGAAGGGTTTTATGAGGTTTGAAAAGAAAGAGAAGCTTCGTACCCACTATATTGGTCTATATCGAATTTCTAATAGGGTTGAAAAGCTATCTTACAAGTTAGAGCTATTAGCTAAATTAGCATCAATCTATCCATTTTTCCACATCTATATGATTAAGAAGTGTGCGGGAGGCCCCGCGCTCATTGTGCCTATGGAGAGTGTTAGAGTTAATGATAATCTACCATATGAGGAGATTAAAGTTTAGATTCTATATTATTAGGTTGATAAGATAAACAAATAGGTCGCTTCAGTGAAGGTGCTATGGAGTAATCAGCTTGTTGAGGGAGCTACTTGGGAGGCTAAAGTAGATATGATGGTGAAGCACCCTATAACACCTCGAGTCTCAAAATGACTCCTTAAAGGAGAAAGAACTAAAGTTGTAGTTCTGGAAAAGCTATGATAGTGGGACTTACAGCCCATCAGGTGGCGGACAGACCATTGCTCTCTAATGGCAAGGAAAATGGCCGTCAGCCTAGCAACAGACCATCACCTGCAGCTTCGTGGTAAGACCTTGGTTTCTTCTAAGTGATGGAGGATATGACAGACCATCAAGGGAGTGACCGCCTATCACTTCTATCATCGATAAGGCTAGTTAGGACCCCTTTTTTTGTTAAGGTTGATGGTAAGGGTGACAGACCTTCAGGAGAGTATAGCCCGTCACGACCACCTTCGGAGTGTTTAGTGGTTCAGTCCAACCCGATTCCTAGGGTCAGTTAGGTAAATTCCTATTATTCTAATCCCTAAGTGATGTCATTTTTGGGATCCTTAAGGGTGTAATTGAGGGTTTTACTTAGCGTATTCCTCACTCCTCTCATACACCAAGGTTGGGGAAGATCAATCTCTCAAGTAAGAAAGGATTTCTCAATGATTTCTCAATTTCTCCTTCTCCAATATTTCTTGGACATAAAACCCTAGAAATAATCTTATCTAGCCTAGATATGTAGGGTCATGAATGGGGGAATTCTTCCACCCTTATGCTCAATTTCATTCCTAATCTATAATTTTAAGTCTCCAATCATGTTATGCGAAATTCTATGGTTTTACCCAACTCTATGAAATATTCCATTCTATCTCTATGGGTTCAATTCTCTAATATTTCAATTGATGATTTATGGCTGATAGGGAAGACTTGACCCTCAATATACTTACTAATTCATGATTTCAAGTTTATGAACATTATTCCCTATTATGCATGATTTATGAATTTCATGCTTAGGAGCCATGATTTAAAGTATGATTAATTATCTAGTATGTATGAATATTTATTAAATCATAAACTTATGATTCCATGATTTTGAAGTTATGAAGCTTTATTCAAGAATTTATTATTTTCATGAAATTCATGTTCAAGTATCATGGCCAACTCTATGGGATCCTTTCATGAATATTTCACACATGTCAAATATGATTATGATTTCATGTTTCCACTCACCCATGCATGTTCAAGTATGTTTTTACAATAATTATTGTGAGCCATGTGTAAATTTTTGGGAGTAGTGTCTAGCATCGAGTAGGCTCGGGTTTCAGGCAAACCCCGAGTCTCAAACACTATGAACCACAGTAGGTATATATTCATGTTCAAACTCTATGGGGATTCACAAGTGATATTACTCCCTAATAGTTCCTAGCCTTGGCAAGCTTGGGACGACTCTGCCCACTTGAGCGAGATAGTTGGGGTATCAAAATAGTGTCGGTTATGATGAAGCATCCCATTGTTCCTCATGTTTTCAGTTACTCATGTTCATGACTTATGATATTATGTTTTATAGTAAATTGACCCATTGATCAGTTTATGAGTTTTTACTTATGATATTAAGAATAGTACACTATATGATTTCTAATTCTAAACCTTGGGTCATTATGTTAAGCTCATTACGAATAGCTTATGAGTATGCTTGTTCAGTAATATGGCTTTTAGCATGTTTCCCTTACTCTCATGTTCTATCTTGGTTGATATTTATGACTTCAAACTATCCCTTTACTACCATGTTTTACTTTCTCTACACACTCAATATATTCAACGTACTATTATATACTCTATGATACATCATCTCATGATATAGGTTCGGGTGATCCATCTCACTCTCACTGTTAGCTCGCTCCCGCTCATTCCAACATTATCCTAGTTTTGGTGAGTCCTTATGATCTGAGGACATCAATTTTGTTTATATCTCTTCTATGCATGTGTTTCAGATTTAGTCTTAGAGAGCTAGTTGGGGGCGTTTTCCTATCAGCTCATCAGATGTTTAGAGGCTTTTTGGATAGCTTGTATAGATATTTCAGCGATGTTGGTTCCTGTACATTTATGTTGATATGCTATGCAGCCTTCTGCTTATCCATGCTTGTGATTCATATCCACTTAGTTATGCTCTTATTCATGCTATATATCTTACATGGGTTAGCTTGGAGCCATTCATGGTTCTAGGTCTCGCGTATCGATTCGGGGTCCCATCTTGAGTTGTGACGTATCCCCACTTATTCCCTCCTAGTCTAGAGTCATCGTGATGGAATAGTTTCCTCTTGTGGCATTTTGATGTTAGGCATATTATTATGCCCATTTGCCAAATTTTTACCCATGTTTTGCCTTTCTTTGAGTACATTACCCTTATGAAATATATGAAATCATGTTTATATGTGTCTTATGAGCAAACATGTGTTTTTAGATGTTTTGAGTAGGAAACTAAGGAAAAAAGACTCAAAAATGATCTAAGGTGTGAAGGAAAAAGAGTTTGCAAAAGTTGTCCTGGTGAGAGAGTTGGCGTGGCATGCCAGATCCCTAATTTTGAAGAAAATTATGCTCAAGACGGTGCAATGGGTGTCGTGGCATGCCATGACCTTAATTTCAAAGGAATTTTTTCTCAACATCTTCACAAGATAAGTGGAGTGGTGCACCAGAAGCATTCCTGACTTAAGAAAATTTACCAACAGTTTGGTGCAACGGATGGAGTGCGCGCCAGAGTCAAGACTTCAGAAAATTTGATTAATACCATGGAAAGATCGATGGAGTGGCACGTTAGAGGGTAAACTTCAGAAGAATTTCAAGTCAAAATTTTGGTGCAGTATATGGTGCGGCGCGCCACACCCATTTCTGGATGGATTTTCAAGTTTAAAAGTTGAATTTCTCAAGGGAAAAAGAGTCATTGGATCCCATTCTTATAAATATAATATCTAGGGCAATTTTTTGCCAATCATTCATTGTATTAATCAATTTGTACACAAGTCTTATAGGAAGAGACAAGTTCATTTTCTAGATTTCTTGTTTAACTTTTGTTTTTTATGCGAATGATTAATTCTTTTGTTTTCCACTTGAACATGAGTGGCTAAACTCTTGTTTTAGGTTTTCGCCATAGCAGATGGTTGAAGTTTGAATGTTTGTTTATGTTAGTTCTTAATTCTTCTTAAATGTTGTGTATACTTACTTATGTTAATTGCTTATTCGTTAGATTGATCACCTCACGAATATATCTATTGACTTTTGATTGAACTCGAGAGAGGGAACCAAGAAGGTTAAAAGTAAGTGTAGAACAGGTTTCAAAGTCCCTTGACCCATTGGTTCAAGGATAGAATTTGTTGTCGAGGATAGGAATATACCTTTCAACCCTGTAAGTTGAATACATGTAGCCACAATCATCGTCTCATACTTCTCCTGCGACCATAGGGATATAAACATTAGGGTTCATGGGATAGTTCTTGGATGTTCGGGAGAATGGAAAAAAATGGAATAGTAACTTGCAACCAGCAACCGAGGAAGAATTAGTCTAGAGTATTCAGGTCATAAAACTCAACCTGATGTGAAAATGACAATACCCTAGATTCTATCATCATTTGAAAACTTTTGTGAAAAGCGTTCAATGCGTTATTTAATTTACTTTTAAAGTTTTAGTAGTATAATTTCCAACTCATTCCCATTTTTATCAATGTTTATTATATTAGTGAAATAAAGTGTTAACCTTGAACAATTAATCTGACCAGCCTCTAAGGGATCAATAATCGGGATTTCACTGTCCTATATTACTTGACGACCACGTGCGCTTGCGTGCACTTGGGCGACAACATGCTTTTGATGTCATTGTTGGGGACTGTGTTTAAGGTTGTCGGGTTGTTTTAAGCTCATAATAATGTATTTTAAGAAGGGTTAAGTCATTTTAAGCCAATTCCAATTCATGCATGCAAGCTTAGAGGTTTAAGGAGTGATCAAGCCTAGCTTCTTCAAGCTTCTTCCCCAAATTTCATTGGGAAATCAAGGAAGTTGTGAAATCTGATCTCATAAGGTATGTAAGGCGATAGATAGATTCAATAGTCCACACCCATGCCCAATTCTCTCTCAATTCATTAAAATTCTAATTGATGAATCTATGGGGGGTTTACCCAACATGTGAATTTCTCTATGTTTCTATCATGGGTATGATCTAAGCATGTTTTTAATATTTAATTATGATTAATGGGTAGATTTTGCAATGTTTACAATTAAAAATCATGTTTTCAAGTTTTATAAATTATGATGCCCATCCATAAAAGTTCATGGAAGTTGAGATCTATAAAATATGTATTCAAGCATGATGAGAAGATTATGAAAAAATCATGATTTCAAATTACTATGTCTGTGTTCATGTTTTCAAATGATCATGTTTATGTCAAGAATGTTTAAGTATTGGGAAAGACCATATAATCAAGTATGATACATGATGTATCTAAATTTCGTGTATTAGCTTACCACATTGATTTTTGGAGTCTAGACTCCCACTATTTTTCAGCTTGTGATATGGTTTGAGCAAAGGCTCCTCATGTTATGATTTCAAATTTATGTATGTATGTTATGAGTCATCTTCGTCACTAGATGATGGTTCAGCTTCATTGAAAAATGTTGGAGAGCATATGCATGTTTTTGGGAGCAATGTCTAGCACTGAGTAGGCTAAGGATCAGTCAACCCTATGCCTCAGAACTATGCGCCAACCTAGGTATGTTCAGATTATTTAGGACCTCCCTTGTTAGCTTCCCCTGCCTCCAATGGGCTTCAGCTTGATATTGATATCATGGTAGTATCCTTAGCCTTGGCAAAGCTTTGGACGGCTCTTCCCACTTGAGTGTAATAGTCGGGACCATGTAAGCTCTATCGTGGTAATGTCGGTTATATGATGAGTCTCCCATTATTCCTCATGATTTCAGTTATGCATGTTCATCGGTCATGATATTATATTTTCAACAAGTTTGACCTAATGTTCAGTTTTACTTATGATTATCAGTTTTCAGCTTCGCGTCATTCGATTAAGTTATGATATTCAACTATGCTCAGATCATGACTTCAAAAAATAGCATGTAAGCCCTACTTCTCAGAATCTTATCTTGGTTATATTTTATAATATGCATGATTTATGATTTTGCTTACTTAGCGGTTTTACTTACCCGGCATACTCGGTACATTCCGCTTATTGACCGCATATTCTATGTTGTATCATTTTTTGATATAGGCTCCGATATCCAGGCTCAGTCCCTCCGTTAGTTGGATTTTTGGAGTTAGCATTTCACAATTTTAGTTGGTGACTCCTCATCTTTTGGGGGCCCTTCTTATTAGTTATATTACGTACTTTTAGTTTTAGACTTTAGTGAGTTAGTTGGGTTCTTGTCTCATCAACTCATCAGTATTAGAGGCTTTTCAGACATAGTATGTATTCCGCTTCAGACTTATGTATGTATTCAGATGTTATGTTCAGACTTTTGATATGTTAACTATGTTGATCTTCCATTTTATTTGAATGAGTTAGATGTTATGTCATGCCATGGGTCAACTTGGAGCCTCTCGAGGTTCATTGTCCCGTGTCTCGATCCGGGCCTATGTTCGGGTCATGACAAACTTTGTATCAAAACATTAGGTTTTGAAGTGTCTTAGGGTGTCTGAAAGCCGCATTAAGGAGATTCTTTTTCATGGGTGTGAAACATGCAATATTTATGAAGAAGAGGCTACGAGACATTTAGGAAATATTCCCTTCTTTCATGCTCTATGTCGTGCATTGAAATGCCTCACTATCCTTCAACTCATACTATACGCGTGTGCAGAATCATGCCTTCTCACCGAGTTGATGGAAGAAGAAAAAAAAATGGAAATTGCCATGAGAATGGCAATGGAGATGGGAACTAGCAGGCCCCACCAGCCCATGAGGAGCATGTACCCGAGCCGGTTGCCCATGTAGAGTTAAGGGCAGCCATACAGATGTTAGCCTAGGCCTTGACTTCCCAGGTCAATCAGTAGGAGGCAGCGCATGCCCCTCAGAATGAGAATGCGGCGGCGGCAAGAGTTAGAGATTTTCTAAGGATGAACCCTCTTGAGTTTCTTGGGTCAAAGGTGGACAAGGATCCACATGAGTTCAATGATAAGGTTCTGAATATCACAACGATCATGGGGGTGACTGGAGAGAAGTGCGCTGATCTAGCCTCGTATCAGTTGGAAGGGGTTGCGAAAATATGGTTCAAGCAGTGGAAGGATAATAGGGCTATTGGAGCAGCCCCGATTGCTTGGGATGAGTTTCATGCTGCTTTTCTGGATCGGTTTTACCCTCATGAGATGAGGGAAATCAAAGTAGACAAGTTTGTGAACCTAAAACAAGGGAAGATAACAATTCAGGAGTATGCCTTGGAGTTCACTCGTATGTCCAAGTATGAACCTAAGATGGCGGTGGATAAGAAAGCCCGAGTGAGCTGATTCGTGCATGGGGTAGCAGACTACCTGGTTAAGTATTACCGGAGTGAGCTGATTCGTGCATGAGCTGATTCGTGCATAGGCCTAGTGGGCACCATCAATAGTCCAACCAGAGATCTTCAGCCCAGTGCCTTCGGCTATGAGTATTCCATCAAGATCCAAGCACGATTAGAGGGGATGGGCATCAAACTTTAGAGGTCAGGGTAGCAGACCCGCAGAGACCAGCACTCTTGAGTATGGAAGATGTGGTCGGAGACACGTGGTTCAGTGCTTGATAGGTTCAGGTGCTTGTTTTGGGTGTGGGAATCCCGAACATATGATTAGGGATTTCCCAGCAGCCAGACAGGGTCATGATAGGGGTCTAGGCCCAGCCTCCAATTTAACAGCTCCACCAGCACACCCAGCTCAGCAAGGGGCATCTACCAGTGCGGGTGGTGGACAACATCAAAACAGGTTCTATGCCCTAGCATCCCGTCAAGAGCAGGAGGTCTCGCCAGATGTAGTCACTAGTATGTTACGAGTATTCCACCTTGATGTAAATGCATTGTTAGATCTAGGGGATGCTTTATATTTTGTGACGCCCTATGTTGCTAGTAGTTTCGGAGTCAGTCCCTAAATCTTGCTAGAACCCTTCTCAGTCTCTACTCCAGTCGGTGATTCAGTTATAACTAGATGGGTATATAGAAATTGCCCTAGCAAAACACTTCAGAAAGTCACCTCAGTAGATTTAGTAGAGTTAGCAATGACACATTTTGATGTTATCCTTAGCACGAATTGGTTATATGCATGTTATGCCTCAGTAAATGGTAGAACCCATGCAGTAGAGTTCAAATTTCTAGGTGAGCAAGTCTTAGAGTGGAAAGGTAGTTTCAGCTGTGCCTGTAGATCGTTTCATTTCCTACCTTAAGGCCAAAAATATGATTTCTAAGGGTTGTGTGTACCATCTAGTTAGGGTTAAGGATGCTACATCCGAAACCCCGACTATCCAGTCAGTTCTTGTAGTGTGTGAGTATCCAGAAGTGTTCCCAGATGATTTGCCGAGAATTCCTCTCGAGCAGAGATCAATTTTCGTATCGACCTTCTTCCTGATATGTAGCCTATCTATATTCCTCCTTACAGAATGGCCTAGCTAAGCTAAAGGAGTTGAAGGAGTAGTTGAAAGGATCTTCTAGACATGGGTTTCATCATACCTAGAAATCCCTATAGGGTGCACTAATTCTCTTTGTACACAAGAAGGATAGTTCTCTTCATATGTGCATTGACTATCAACAATTGAACAAAGTTACCATCAAGAACAGGTATCCTCTCCCTAGGATTGATGATTTTTTTACCAGCTTTGGGGTGCTAAGTGCTTTTCAAAGATAGACCTCAAATCTGGATACCATCAGCTTAGGGTTCGAGAGAGCGATATTCCAAAGATAGCCTTCAAGACTCGGTATGGGAATTAAGAGTTTGTAGTTATGTATTTTGGACTAACGAATGCTCCTGCAACTTTTATGGATTTTATGAACAGGGTGATCAAGCCTTACTTGGATTTGTTTGTGATTGTATTCATAGATGATGTTCTCATATACTCTCGGAGCTAGGAGGAGCATGCTGCTCATTTGAGGGTGGTGCTACAGAATCTCAATGTTATACTCCGAAAGCCCAAAGATCAGACTGGGGAGTTCAAACAGAGAAAACTAGAAATCTGGCACTAGGTTAGAGAATGAGTCTTTATGTGACCCATGGGGTAGACCATGAGTCGTGAGGAGACTTGTGGTAGGGTCAAGGTTTGAGTAGATATTTTGGGTGTTGAAGTCCACACGGACTTGACCACGAGTCGTGGTCAGACCTCACGACTCGTTGAGTCAGTCGTGGGCTAGGGTTAAAGGAAAGTGAAGGAGACTTGGTAGGTACCTTACGGATGGTCACCACAAGTCGTGGTTAGTTACCAAGATTTGTGGGGTGAGTTGTGGCCAGCTGGTTGAGAATGTTTTGATATTTGGGAAGTGAGGATGATGGGTGGTGATCACGAGTCGTGCTCACCCATAATGACTGGTAGGGTCCCCAGTGGCGAGCCCCAGATGAATTTTCGGACAGTGCACTCGGCGACTGATGCCATGAGTCATGGCCTTGGGAAACAATTAGTTTAGTCCCTCATGGGGACTGGCAGTTAGTTATTTTCTGCGAATTTAGTAAGGGCTTTTCCATAATTCCTATGATCCTAAGGTTTAAACTACATCGTTTTATGCTATAAATGATGAGTTTTAAGAGGGGTAAGTTCATTTTAGTCCCATCTTACTCATGCATGCAAAGTTAGAGAGTTAAAGAGCTGATCAAAGCTCTTTCCTTCATGTTCTCTTCAATTCTTCATTGGGAATTCAAGGAGTGGTAAAAATCAGTTTTCCTCCAGGTATGTAGGGTTATGAATGGGTGAATCCGTTCACACCCATACCAAATATCTCTTTAAATAACAAAAATTCCAATGTTGATTCTATGGGGTTTTAACCCAATGCATGAAATTTCTAATTCTCTACATGGGTATGATCTAAATATGTTTCTCCTATTGAATTGTGATGCATGGGCAAGTTTTACATTATTTTCAATGAAAATCATGTATCAAGTTTTATAAATTAAAATGCCCAATTATGAGAAGTTCATAAAAGTTGAGACTTATGATGAATGTTCGAGTATGGCGCAGGCCTTGACCGCTTAGGTCAATCAGCAGGCCATTGCGCATGTTCCTCAGAATGGAAATGCAGCGACAGCTAGAGTCCGAGACTTTTTGAGAATGAATCCTCCGGAGATCTTGGGGTCCAAGGAAGATTAGGACCCACATGAGTTTGTTGATGAGATAATCAAGATCACCCAACTTATGGGGGTGAGTAGTGTTGAGTGCATAGAGCTAGCCTCCTACCAGTTTAAGGGGGTTACGCATATTTGGTTCCGCCAGTAGAAGGACAGCAACATCGCAGGAGCAGGTCCAATCACATGGGAGGAATTTCAAGTTGCATTCCTAGATCGGTTCTTCCCTCGAGCAATGAGGGAGCTGAAAGCAGCTGAGTTCATGAACTTAAATCAAGGAAGGATGAACGTTCAGGAGTACGCCCTTGAGTTCACCCGCCTGTCTAAGTATGCCTCGGAGTTAGTGGCTCGCCAATGGAAGCGGGTGAGCAGGTTTGTGCATGGTATAGCAGCTTACCTGGACAAGGACTGCCGGACAGCTTTGCTCCACCAGAACATGGACTTCCCTTGCATAGTGTTGTACGCCCAACAGATGGAGGCGACACATTCGAGGGAGAGGGAGGACAAGAGGGCTAGGACGGAGGACCACATATTCTCTCAGCAGAGGTCCGGTGGTGAGCATCGATAACAGAGCCTTCAAAGATCATCAGCCCTAGCATCTTCCGCATTGAACGTGCCATCTAGGCCCCGACATGATCAGAGGGGGTGAGCATCAGGCTTGAGGGGTCATAGTAGCAGGCCCGTAGATTCTAGCATACCGGCTTGCCGCAGATGTGGTCGAGGACAGACAAGCCAATGCTTAGCAGGGTCAGGAGCTTGTTTTGGATGTGGGATTCCTGGACATATGCTCAGAGATTGTCCTGCTGCGAGACAGGATCAGGTTGCGGTCCAAGGCCCAGCTTCTAGTTCAGCAGCTCCACCCTCACGCACAACACATCAGGAGGCATCTACTAGCAAAGCTGGTGGGCAGCGCCAGAACATATTTTATGCGTTAGCCACTCGTCAGGAGAAAGAGGCCTCACCAGATGTAGTCACCGGTATGTTGAGAGTTTGTCATGTTGATGTATATGCATTACTAGATACAGGGGTCCCTATCCTTTGTGACACCATACGTAGCCAATAGCTTCGGAGTCAGTCCCGATGTCTTATCAGAGCCCTTCTCAGTTTCTACTCCAATAGGTGACTCAGTTATAGCTAGACGGGTGTATAGAGGTTGCCCAGTCTCATCCCTTCATAAGGTTACCTCAGAAGACTTGATAGAGTTAGCCATGACTGATTTCGATGTTATTCTCGGCATGGATTAGCTATTTTCATGCTATGCTTCAGTTAATTGTAGAACCCAGTCAGTAGAGCTCAGATTTCTGAGTGAGCCAGTATTAGAGTGGAAGGGTAGTTCAGCTGTGCCTGCAGGTCAATTTATTTCCTACCTTTAGGCCAGGAAAATGATTTATAAGGGTCGCATGTACCATCTATTTAGGGTTAAGGAAGTGGAATCTGAAACCCCAATTATCCAGTCCGTACCGGTAGTATGTGAGTATCCAGAGGTCTTTCCTGATGATTTTCCAGGTGTCCCTCTCGAGCGGGATATTGATTTCGGTATAGATCTTTTTCCTGACACACAACCTATATCCATTTTGCCTTACAGGATGGCTCCAGCCAAGCTAAAAGAGTTGAAGGATCAGTTGAAGGACCTGTTAGATAAGGGCTTTATTAGGCCAAGTAAGTCTCTATGGTGTGCACCAGTGTTATTTGTTTGGAAGAAAGATGGTTCCCTTCGCATGTGTATTGATTATCGGTAATTGAACAAGGTTACCGTCAAGAACAGGGACCCCTTACCTAGGATTGATGATTTGTTTGATCATCTTCAGGGATCCAAGTGTTTCTCCAAGATTGACCTCGGATCTGGGTAGCACTAGCTCAGGGTTCGGGAGAGTGACATTCCGAAGATCGCTTTCAGGACTCGGTATGATCACTACGAATTTGTTATTATGTCTTTATGACTAACCAATGCCCCTGCAACTTTTATGGATCTAATGAAAAGGGTGTTCAAGGAATATTTGGACATGTTCGTGATTGTGTTCATCGATGACATCCTTATGTACTCTCGGCGGAGGAGGAGCATGTCGCTCACTTGAGGGTAGTTCTTCAGACCCTCAAGGATCGTGAGTTGTATGCAAAGTTTAGCAAATGTGAGTTTTGGTTGGACTCGGTGGCATTTCTAGGCCATGTGTTATCAAGTGAGGGCATAAAGGTAGATTCACAAAAAATCGAGGCGGTAAAGAATTGGCCCAGACCGGTGAACCCATCATATATCAGGAGCTTTTTAGGCTTAGAGGGTTACAATTGGAGATTCGTGGAGGGCTTTTCATCTATTGCCACACCTTTGACCAATTTGACTCAGAAGAAGGTGAAACTTCAATGGTCGGAGGCTTGTGATAAAAGCTTCCAAGAGTTGAAGACTCGACTCACGTCAGCACCAGTGTTGACCCTACCTGAGGGTACTGATGGTTTTGTGGTGTATTGTGATGCTTCTAGAATCAGACTCAGGGTGTGTTGATGCGGCGTGGGAAAGTAACAACTTATGCCTCAAGATAGTTGAAGATTCATGAAAAGAATTACCCAACCCATGACCTTGAGTTGGCCGCGGTGGTGTTTGCATTGAAGATGTGGAGGCATTACTTTTGTGGGATCTACATGGATGTATTCATGGATCAAAAGATCTTGCAATATGTGTTCATACAGAAAGAGCTCAATCTCGGCAAAGGAGGTGGTTGGATCTACTTAAGGACTATGATATGAGTGTTCTTTACCACCCGGGTAAGGCTAATATGGTAGCGGACACACTTAGTAGACTCTCTATGGAGAGTGTGTCCCACGTGGATAAGGGAAAGAAAGAGTTGGTGAATTATGTCCATCGACTTGCGAGGTTGGGAGTTAGATTGGTTGAATCGACCGATGGCGGTGTTGTTGTGCAAAATGGATAAAAATCGTCCTTGGTGACGGATGTGACGGCCAGGCAAGATGAGGATCCAATTCTAGTAAAGCTGAAGGAAGTCATTGGAAGTCATAAGGTGGAGGTCTTCTCCCAAGGGGGAGATGGGGTGCTGCGGTACCAGGGCCATCTATGTGTTCCAAATGTTGATGATTTGAGGAACCGAATATTGCATGAGGCACATGGATCCAGGTATTCTATCCATTTGGGTGCCACCAAGATGTATCATGACTTGCGGGAAATATATTGGGGGAAAGGCATGAAGAAGGATACTACAGAATTCATAGCTAAGTGCCCGAACTATCAGCAAGTGAAAGTCGAACATCAAAGGCTGGGAGGCGTACTTAAGGATATCAGCATTCCCACTTGGAAGTGGGACGAGATTAATATGGATTTCATTACAGGCCTACCTCGTACTCGCCGACATCATGATTCCATTTTGGTGGTAGTAGATAGGTTGACCAAGGCTGCACACTTTCTACCGGTCAAAACCACAGATTCAGCGGATGATTATGCCATATTGTATATTCAGGAGTTGGTTCGACTTCATGGAGTACCCTTGTCTATTATTTCAGGTCGAGGTACTCAGTTTACCTCTCAGTTGTGGCGGTCTTTCAAAGAAGGTATTGGGACTCCGATTAAGCTAAGCACAACATTCAATATGCAAATGGATGATCAGGCGGAGTGGATAATCCAGACTCTCGAGGATGTGTTGAGAGCCTATGTGATGGATTTAAAGGTAATTGGGATGATCACTTGCCCTTGATCGAGTTTGCTTACAATAACAGCTATCACTCAAGTATCCCAATGGCACCGTTCGAGGATCTTTACGGGCGGAGGTGTAGGTCGCCCATCGGATGGTTTGAGGTTGGTGAGGCAGCTATGATAGGGTCATACTTGGTTCACGAGGCTATGGTGAAGGTTAAGTTGATAAGGGATAGGATGAAAACTGCTTAGAGTCGTCAAAAGTCATATGCGGATGTGAGAAGAAGAGATTTGGAGTTTGAGATTGATGATTGGGTATTTCTAAAGATATCTCCCATGAAGGGAGTCATGCGGTTCAGGAAGAAAAGAAAACTCAGTCCCCTCTATATTGGTCCCTACCTAGTTATGAGGCGAGTTGGTAAAGGTAGCGTATGAGTTGGACTTGCCATCATAGTTATCTTCAGTACATCCCGTGTTTCATGTGTCGCTCTTGAAAAAGTTCTTAGGTGATCCAGCTTTAGTAGTCCCGGTGGAAAGGTTGGTGTGGGAGATAGCCTCAATTATGAGGAAATTCCAGTTGCAATTTTGGATGGCTAGGTTCGGAGGATGAGGAACAAAGTAGTAGCTTCAGTGAAGGTGTTATGGGGAAACTTGTATGTTGAGGGAGCTACGTGAGACGCCGAAGCGGCCATGATGGCTAAATACCCCCACCTGTTCCCTACTGGCTCAGTTTCAGTTTGAGGTATCAGTTTTTGCCCTAATTATCTAATCAGTTTCCTTGTTTAGTTCATGTGCACAAGTTTGAATTATGTTATGATAAATGTATGTGATGTCTGAATTCAGTTCAGCTGAGCAGTTCTTTTCAGAGATAGTCATTCCGTCAGTTTTCGATTAAAATAATCAGTATTTGCATATGAAAATTTCATGCTTCTATTTTCTGCTTGTTTCTAACATTCAAGGACGAATGTTCCAAAGGGGGAGATATTGTAATACCCTGTGAACCCAAGGATAAGACCTAGGAGTCAAACGGGAAAAATCTGGGAAATGATGCTACAATTGCAGGATGAGTTGTTGGACGACTCGTGAGGAGACCCCACGAGTCATCAGGTGGCTCATGCAAAGGGTTGGATGAATTGAAGGGTTGAGGTCCCCACGGGCATGGGAACGACTCGTGGTCAGCACCATGAGTTGTCAGGTTAAATCGTGGGGTGAAGTTGAGGAATAAATGGGAGGATTGACCTGTGTACCTAACAGAAGGGACCCCATGAGTCGTGGTCAGTCCCAATGACTCGTGAGGTGTGTCGTGAGAAAGCAGGTTGAAATTTATTTGAGAATGAGGCAGTGTGCATGACGGGAGGTGACTAGGAGTCGTGGTCTCGAGGAACGAATCGTTTAGTCCCCCATTACGAGCCCTAATTCATCTGTCGTCCAGTGTACCTGACGAATGACTTGACGAGTCGTGGCCCTTCATGACAAGTCGTTAGGTCCCTCGTTGAGACCCCCTGGCAGTCATTTTTAGCGAATTTAGTAAGGGCTTTTCCATTATTCCTAAATCCTAGGGGCCTATACTATGTCGTTTAAGGCTTGTTTTTGTTGGTTTTAAGTAGGGGAAAACCTATTCTAAGTCATTCTTCCCATGTATGCAAGTTTGAAGAGAGGATTCAAGGCAAAATCTCAAGGTTTCCATTGGAATCTCAACTTGGGAAATTGGTCTGAATACAGATAAAACGAATAGCTTTGTAGATGATCCTTCGAGAAGAGGGGGATTCTAACAACCTTTCTAGTTATTTCGTTCTCTGAGGGTGTTAG
>JACEIK010000215.1:540154-555196 GCA_018107945.1 Datura stramonium | reverse complement strand
GCAAAACAACACTAATCATGTTGGTTAGTATAAATTCACATTTACCTAAGAATCACATGAGAATGTACACATAACAATAGATAAACAAGTAGAAATAAAGTATTTGAGTATCACTTGGGCATGAAATTCTACCCAAGATCATACTTGATACACAAAATCATGGATATATACATGGGTAATTCAAAATAATATTCTCACCATAGGCATTTCATCATACTTAAAAACATAGATCATAATCTCAACTCTTCATGAACTTACATATTTAGGTATCATACTTTTAAAACTTGGAAATCAAAATTAGTAATTGAAATCATTATAAAACATGCCCATGAATCTTAAAACAACAATAGGAACATAATAAGAATCGACCTGTGATAGATACATAGAGAATTTTCACAAACTGGGTTAGAACCCCATGGAATCATCAATCTTGAATTTCATGAATTTAGAAGAGGATTTGGGCATGAGAGTAAAGGAATACTCCCATTCATAACCCTACATACCTAGTACTTTGATTTCAAAATCTCCCTTGAAAACCAAAGTGAATTGAGGAAGAAGCTAAGAAATTCTCAAGCTTGATCTCCAATGAACTCCTTACTCTTGCATGCATGGAGTGGAAAGGCTTAGAATAGGTTAAGCACTCTTAAAACTATCCAAACTGATCTTAAAATGACGTAGTTTAGGACCTAGGGACTTAGGAATTATAAAAACACCCTTACTAAAATGCAAGGAAATTACTCACTGCCAATCACCCTGAGGGACACACGACTCATGGTGTACCTAATCACTCATGGTGACCAAGTTGTGAAGTACACTGCCCAAACTTTAAACTTCCAATCCTACTCCTGAACCACGACCAACTCCACGAGTCGTAGAGTCACTTAAAGACTTGTGGCTACTTCTCGTGGCCACCCCCAGACTATGAATTGATGCCAATTCTCCCTTCACTTCATGAGTCACTTAACGACTCGTGAAGTCCTTCCACGAGTCATTGGATGACTTGTGCTGTGGCCTAGGCTACAATTTTCTTTTTTCTTTTATTGAACCCTCGGGTCTGATCTTAGGAAATTTTTAGATATAACAATCATATTATGATACAAGTGCAGGATCTCAGTCTCAGCATCGACAGTAGTTCCCTTCTGACAATTTTAGCAACAGTACAGTTAGTGAGTCCTCATCTTCCGAGGGCGAGAGTATCCTTTCAGTTAAGTTTTCTTTTGAGTTAGACTTTATAGTTAGTTGGGAGCTTGTACCAACAACTTGTTAGTTCTTAGATGGCTTTCAAACAAAGTATTGTTTCAGTATGTGTTGCACTTGTCACATAAATTTTAATATCTTATCAGATATTTCTTCTTTTTAGAAAATTATTATTTAGTTATGATGTTTCCTCAGCTTTAGCTTTTAGTTAATTCAGTCTACCAGTGTGATGTTAAGCCATGTGTTAGCTTGGGGTCAGTTGTGGCTCCAAGTACTAGGTCACATCCAGTGTGTAGACTCGGGTCATGACAATTGAACAAGGCATAAAAAGAGCTCTAGCTTCCTACTTGCGAATGCAGTCATGGGCTGATAATTGAATGTGTGTAATATGAATTGTATTGTAACTTAGAAGTCAGGTATGAACCTTTTTCATAGTCTAATATATGGAGCAATATACAACTCATAAATGTATTTTACCAGGCATACATTGCAGAGGATCTTGAAAGCGAGATATGCTCTTTGAGTTTAGGATACAGTCCATTTTACAGACCGCATATTGCTTTTATGGTCCACTAATTAGACTGTGAATGGGTTTAATGAGATGAGGGTAAAATATCAATTGGGTCATTTATGGTTGAAAGTATAGTTCGTTTCTCTAACTTACAACCATACTCAAGGATCTACAACCTAACCCATCGACCTAGGGGGCCTTTCCCTCTTCTTCTTCCTTCACTTCTATGTTAATCGTTGTTATTGAACATTCAAGCTTTCAAACTTGTGCTCATTGCATCACATAACCTCCACACACGTTTCCATCTCTTAAAGCAATTGTGTTCGCACAAAGCTAGGGTTATTGTGTTCGCTACGCGACTGCTACATCAAGCAAACACTTTGCATGATTTTATTCAAACCCTAGGTATTATGCTCTGATTAATTATTGATTTTATGTTTATTTCCATTGGATTGATTGATACCTATGCTTTGAACACGGAATAGAGGGAGAGTTAAAGGATTTCTTGCTATTTGGCTGGAGTTGTTGATTTGAACTATTCTATTAGCATGAAATACAGTTTATGTATGTAATTTACCGCTGCAATTTTTCCCATAAATTGGATAATGGACTAAAATTTGAATTTTTTTGCGAACTGTTGAATATTTCCCCATACTTTGAGAAAATGAATTGCATTTTGAGTATACAAATCATATTTCTACCTTATCTTGAACTAGTGAATTAGTCTCGCTGAAGTTCACTATAGGGCCCACAATATGGTCCATAGATTTAATATACGGATAGCAAGTTGGACCATATATTAAAATGTTGAACATTGTCATTTGGACAGTATGATTTTTGGTCCGCATCCTCAAGATATGGACTGTATATATGCCTTAAACCCCACCATGTTTACTTATGTTTAAACTTGTGATTCAATTTACTAACCGTATCTTCATAATACGGTGCGTACTTGTCAACTTGTGGAAATTTTTGTCATACTTAAGTAGTAGTTTTTCTCACTTATCTATCAACCATGTGCTTAATATGCATGATCAATTACATGAAATGGCACCAAAGGAAGCATTGCAAAGGGGTGGCAAGGATCAAGCTTAAAAGAGTTCCTGGTCGAGGGACGAAGACATAGTCTAAGGGGAGGAGTACCAACTCCCCACTACTAGAGTAGCCACAAGACTAAGCTTGGCCTTGCCACCCACAACGTCAGCAAGGGTGGCATCTACTGCTACCCCAAATTAGTTTTCACTATCTCATAGCTCAGATAAAATGAGCCCTTCAGCATCTCAATCCTGAGACCAGCCCATTGCAAAACCCAGTAGGCAACAGATCTCCATCTCTTTCGATGAGTCCTCATCTAAGGACTCAAGTAGTAGGGCTACCAATTCTTATAGGGGTGACTCACAGAGCACCCACAATGCCCCAAGGTTAATCAGTAAAACTCAGATAGAAGTAGGGGAAGATATACTCAGAGTCAAATGGGTCATAAAGGGGTCCCAAGAGCAATACCAAGAGGGTTGAGCTATTCAAAGAGGTAAGCCCCAACATGGAATTACTAATGAGAGGGTTGTGAGTACACCAGGTTAGATCAATACCTGGATACTACAGAGCAGATCAGATTCCAACAACAGGACTTCCTCTTTCTTCCTCCCCATCAATACTGCCAAACTCTCATTTGAGAGTTTAATGCATCATATGGTGCAACCCTTCAGGCGACCAATCTAGGCCTGAGGTCATTAGTTATGCCTCTAGAGTTTGTGTGAGTGAAAGGAGTTTCAGTTGACATTCGCTTGAGGCGATCAATCGGTACTACTTGGGTTAGAATTATGCGGTTATTGATACTACGACCTTTGATGAAAAGGCCGAGTCTAGGGTGAGTGTCTGGACAAAGTTATTACTAGAGATACACCGACTTAGGTTACCCTCTACACTACTCCTATTTACAAAAGGGTCATAAAGCTTCAGGCCAAGTTTTGGTAGAGCATGATGTTCACTCACATATGTCCAACAAAGAATGAAACCACCTTGACGCATGGCCAAGCAATGGTAGTAACCCCATAATGGATAAAAAGAGAGTAGACACTAGCTAGACATTGGCTAATGAGCTTAAGGAAAGGGCTTTGCAAGTGACCATTTTATTGTCATGCCCATGCCTTATCACTGTACTGTGCTAGCCGCACTATAGAGGGAGGACATTTATAAAGAGGCGAAACAGGTGACAGACATCACCAAGATGAGGGATGAGACCCTGATTACAGTCCCCTGACATCTAGGAGCTCCAGTGCCAATTGAGGGTAAGATAGATATTTATGGGGCCCATTCTAAGGTGACAGCATAGTCATTCCTCCGCCTCCGACCACTTTAGAGGTACTCCTATTTGAGCCTGCTCTCTAAGGAACTAGCTCTCTGTTATAGTCCCAACCACAACTTCTATTTATCCTAGAAGTTCTATTCCCACACCTAGGACTATAGTTCGCATCGGGGAGAACTTTGCGAGCATGGAAGCTCGATTGGATAGAGAAGCAAGGCAGTAGGCTAGGTTAATAGATGAGTTGCTAGCATTTGTAGCCAAAGACATTGAGAAGGATCTACAACCTTTGAAAGATTCACTATGTATCACCCAAGAGACCGTGCTCACTAGACTTGAGTCTATTAAGGCCCAAGTGACACAGTTTGAGAAGGGTTCAGTGTAGGAGGTGCTACGCCTCAAAGCTAATTTAGAGGAGACCAAAGAAGATATGATCGAGTTGTAGGATAGATATATAATTTTCTAATATTTGATCACACATTTGATACTATTAACTATGTATAAGTTCAAGTTCTTGAGCAATTTTTGTTAGATTTTATTGTGTTTGTGTTGAATGTACAAGAAATATTCTCAGGTAGAACATGGTTTGAAAAAGGCTTAGAAGTTCAAAATGAAGATCATTCTGATGGTTCGTCAAGCCTGTGATGGCCCTTCAACTCCATCATCAGACTCCATAAGTTCAACAAGATGTGCATTGGAAGGTGACAACTAGTTTGACCCATCAATCTTTTGATGGAGCATAAGCTCTGCCGTCGAGCTTAGATAGTGATTGCATAAAATCATGTTTTGATGGTTATTGTAATGGACTTTCAAGACTGGCATCATTCCTAAGGCGATTTAGCAAGATACTAGAGAAGCAACGGTGACGGTCCAACTCACGAACCATGAACTTGATGACGAGCCGTCATCTTGAGTGTCAGGCAAAAAGTGGCTTCCATGTTTGAAGTGTAATTTTGAATTGTCTTGGACTGTAAATAGTAGCAGCTAAGTTATTTTTAGTATCAGACTTTTGAAGAGAAAAACACCGACTTTGTATGTTACTTTCAAAAGTTCTTGAAGAGATATTGTCGTATTCTTGGAATTACAATCAAGGTTTCATATTATCTTCGTAAGTTGAATCATCTTTTATGAATATAATTACTATTGTGATTCCAACTATCATGTGTGGCTAAGTTTCATTACTAGGATTTGTGTGACTCGTGGTAGATTTACATGGCTATGGTGATTTACGTGTAGATTAATTTAATGCAAACATAGGCATCGTCACTTCCTTCGTATTGAATGATCTCTAATGGTTGGAAACATTAAAATATACCCTAGGTTTAACTTGCTTGAGTAAGAGGTTTAAAACCTGGAAAAAGAAGTGATAATACAGATTAAAGGTTTTAACCGTTGTCTAATGATTAATACTGTAGTAAGATTAATTAACTTAGGTCAACTATCGATGTTATTTGTTTATCACTCTTGGTTTGAGAATATAAGAGTGATATCTATCTGAATAGGTTGATAAATATTTGGATGGATTAATTGAATTGATAACCTGCATATGTAGAATTAAATGAGTCCACTATAGTTAACCACCAAATATTGTTAAGAAACCATGATGATCATAACCTCTAGTTTTATCTCTTTTTGGATTTAATATTAATCAGTTATAGTTGGTGTCTCTTGCATTTGGCTGATAGTGAAACATAAATAACTTTCCCAAAACCCCAGTTTTACAAAAGTAACTAACTAAAAGTAAATAATCACATAAGACTTAGTTTTCACCTTATTCCTTGTGGAATTCGACCCCAATCTTATTGGGCTCTATATTTGATAATGACCGCGATATGCTTCTTAATATAGAGGTGTAATTTGGCATATCAATTTTGGCACGGTTGCCGGAGAGTAAGGTCTTAGATTAAGTCGATTGTGCTTTTTGACTCTTAGTCTTGTTTCCTAATTTTAATTTTATTTTTTTGTTTTTGTTTATATAAGGAATAGGTCAGTGCATGACAAATACCCAAAGTCGAGGTGAATCATTAATTCCTTATATTCCTAAAATTTAGAGAATTATTCGAAGAGCCATAAATGCACAACAACTTGCCTATGCTCAGGCCAAGGGTAATAATCAAAACATACCTGACAACAAAGATGATGATATTATTAGGGATGAGATGAATGGGCAAAACATTGAAAATGTCGCACCTGCAAACAAATGACAACCTGAGAGGGCCAGGGGAAGCACCATCAGGCTATTCCTTTTGATTATGATGATGAAGATTGATGCAGACATAGATGAAGTGGTGCCACTGGGGCCATTGTCCCTCCACCACTAGCCCCGGGAGCTAAATTCAACATCACAAGTACTATGATCCAGCTTTTGAATTTGAAGGGCTTATTCAGAGGGTGGTTGGTGTTGATCCTAATTTGCCTTTAATGAACTTCGTGGGTATTTATAAGTCATTTGAGCTACCAGGAGTTAGTCAGAATGGCATAGTAATCAGGCTATTTTCGTTGTCTTTATCTGGAGAAGAAATAATGTGGTTGAATGAGTTGCCACAAGACTCAATTATGAACTGGAGAGAATTGAAAGTTTTGTTCATCGAGAAATTCTTTCCAACCTCGATAATGCTACAACTAAGGGTCAAGATTAATAATTTTAGGTAGCTACCCAGTGAGGCATTGCATGAAGCATGGCTGAGATTCAACAAGAAGCTCAAGAAATGCCCCAACCACAAGTTAGCAGATGAGCATTAGATGGAAACTTTTTACAGGTCTCTGAATTATATAACTAAGCCAATTGCTGATGTTGTGACTGGAGGCTCTTTCCTGTCACAAACATACACTAAGGATGCAGCTATACTATATAGAGTAACCAAGAACAACAGGGTATGGCCTACTAGAGACTTTGAAGTCTCTGGTAATATATATTCAGTAGGGCTAACTGTTGAGCAGCGCCAGAAGGAGGAAGAGAGAGACCAAGATATGGAGCACATGAAAATCCAAATGGAGTTGATTACAAAACATTTACTTATAGGTGGTGCTAGAAAGGTAAATGTTGGGGGTTCACAAGGTAAGGCTACCAAACAGGAAGAGCATGACTCAAACTCTGAGGAAAAAATGAAATATCTGAATAATATGGGGGTTTCAGGGCCAATGGCCAATGAACCAAGGTCAGAACTATCAAAACGATAACTATTATGACAGAGGATGTTACAGATATCAAGATCAGGGTAGCTGGAAGAATAAATAAAATTACAGGAATGATAGCAACGGGTTGTATATGCCTCTGGGGAACAGTGAGCGAAACAATAATGATGTAGGAAGTTCTAAGATGGAAGAAATATTGGCAAGTTCTTTCAAAGAGTTGAATCTACTGACTTCAAAGTTAAGGAGATGAAGAGTGACCTCTCCAACATCAGTCATCTCGTACACTGACACTCCACAACTATTACACAACTGGAGTATAAAATGAGGCAAATGTATGCAACCTTTAATTAGAGAAAGAGTGGTACCCTACCTAGTGATATAGTGCAAAACCCGATGAAGGATGGCCACTGCATGACTGTCATAACCATAAGTGGCAAAGTTTTGACTGAAACAATTCCTATTAGTGTTTAGCAGGTAGATGAGGTAGCTTTAGAGTAAGAACTTGCTACTGGAGATGAGGTTGAGTGGGTCATTCCAGCTAAGTCTGCAAAGCCGAAAGTCACTGAGAATATTCATGAAGATAGAGGTAAAGAAAAAGAGAAGGAGGTAGTAAATCCCTTGACTCAAATTCCTTGACCCCCACCTCCATTTCCATAAATATTGAAAATAAGGTGGAAGATGGAATATTCCTCAAATTTATGTCTATATTGATGCAACTGTTAGTCAATATTCTGTTAGTAGAATCTCTTGAGTAGATGCCAGGTTATGCTAAGTTTATGAAGGACTTGGTTACTAAGAAGAGGATTGTAAGTTATGAGCCGGTTGATAATCTTCATCATTGTAGTGCGATTTCTTTGTGCTCACTAGTCCAAAAGAGGGAAAACCCTAGTGCATTTACTATTCCATGCATTATTGGCGTATTTAATTTCGCTAAGGATTTATGTAACCTCTGTGCAAACATCAATTTGATGCCGCTGGCTATATATAGGTAGTTGGGTTTGGGACCCCCAAACCAACTATTATGAGGTTGCTAATGGCTGATCATTCAGTCAAGAGGCCAGTGGGAATTCTATGTGATGTATTGGTGAAGGTGGAGAATTTTATATTCCCAGCTAATTTCGTAATCTTGGATTGAAAAGTGGACTTCAAAGTCTCAATAATTTTAGGGTGGCCATTCTTAGCAACCAGGAAAGTTTTGGTTGATATGGAGAGTGGTGAAATGAAGTTCAGATTGAATGATGAAAAGGTCATATTCAATGTTTGCAAATCTATGAAGTAACCTAGAGATATGAACGTGGTCTCAGTGATTGATATTGTTGATGAAAGGGTAGTTGAAGTACCTAGGGAAGAGAGATTTGTAGTTAAAACTGTAGTTGTAGTTATGATGAACTTCGATGGTGATGACATCGAAGACTATTGTGTTTGTGAATGCTTTGGCAGGAATGGGTTCTTATTCTTATGCCCTGAAGAAGCTGGACTTATATTAGAAGAATAGACCAACTCCTCCAGCAAATCCATCTATTGAAGACCCACCAATTTTGGATTTGAAGGCATTGCCTAGTCACCTACATTATGTTTTCTTGGGAGAAAACAAACATTGCCAGTCATTGTGGCAGTTGACTTGTTAGAGTGGCAGGTTGATGACCTTGTGTCTGTGTTGAAAAGGTTCAAGAAGACAATTGGGTGGACCATTGCTCATATTATTGGGATTCCTCCAGGAATCTGGACTTATAAGATTTATTTGGAGGAAGACTGTGTTCTGTAGAGAGCACTAGCGCAGGCTTAATCCACCAATGCAAGAAGTGGTGAAGAAGGAAATAATTAAATGATTTGATACAATTGTTATATACCCTACATTTGATGGTAAATGGGTAATGAGCAGAATGAGTTGATTCCTCTTAGATCCATCACAAGTTAGCATGTCTGTATGGATTATAGGAAGCTAAAAACCTGGACACTCAAAGACCACTTCCCAATATCGTTCATGGATCAAATGCTAGACAGGCTGACAGGTAGGGGATGGTACTACTTATTAGATAGTTATTTTGGATATAACAAAATCTCAATTGCACCCAAAGATCAGGAGAATATGGCATTCACATGTCCTTATGGGACCTTCACATCCAAGTGTATGCCATTCGGGTTATGCAATGCACCTGAAACCTTCTAGAGGTTTATGTTGTCCATTTTCTCTAACATGGTGGAAGACACCTTGGAGATATTTATGGATAAATTTTTAGTTGTTGGTGATCCATTTGAGGACTTCTTGTCCAATCTTGGCAAAGCCTTGCAACGATATGAAGAAGCTAATCTTGTGTTGAATTGGGAGAAATGCCACTTCTTGGTAAAAGAGGGAATTGTTCTAGGTCACAAGATATCAAAAAAGGCACTGAAGTAGACAGAGCAAAGATTGAAGTGATTAAGAATTTACCACCGCCAATCTCACTGAAGGGAGTAACGAGCTTCTTAGGCAATGTAGCTTTTACTGGAGGTTCATAAAAGACTTCTCCAAAATTGCCAATCCGTTGTGTAAATTGTCGGAGAAGAAAGAAACATTTGTGTTCGATGAAGCTTGTTTGAAGGCATTCAAATGCCTCAAAGAAAAGTTGGTGGTTGCACCTATAATTTTTGCTCCAGACTGGTCTAAACCGTTTGAAGTAATGTGTGAAGCAAGTAGAGTTGCACTTAGGGCTGTTCTGGGGGAAAAGAGAGAAAATATTTTCCACCTCATTTATTATGCGAGTAAAGAATTGAATGGGGCACAAAAGAACTACATGAGTGACCGAGCAAGAGTTGCTTGTTGTTCTGTATGCCTTCGAAAACTTTTGGGCATACTTGCTTAGCAGAAGAGTAGCAGTGCACACTGAGCATGCTTCCTTGATATACCTTACGTCAAAGAAAGACACAAAACCACGATTGATAAGATGGGTGCTTCTGCTAAAGGAATTTAACTTTGAAGTCAAAGATCGCAAGGGGTGTGAAAATCAGGTAGTAAATAATTTGCCGAGACTTGAGGATGAAGGTAGAGTAGCAGATGAAAGAGAGATCGATGACTACTTTTTTGATGACTAGGTACTAGCTACATCCTCTGATCTTATTCCCTGGTTTGTTGATTTTGCTACTTATCTTGTTAGTGACACGATGCCAGAAGATTTGACTTTTCACTAGAGAATGAAATTCCTTCATGATTTGAATAAGTATTTTTGGGATAATCCATATTTATTTTGTCTCTTTGCTGATAATTTGATTAGGAGATGTGGCCCTGAAGTATAAATGATGTGTATTCTGGAGGCTTGTCAATCATCTCTTATTGGGAGACACCATGGTAGTGCTCGAACAACATAGAAAATCTTGCAATATAGGTTATTGACATATGATATAGAATGATGCATAAGATTTCATAAAGGCATGTGTTCAATGCTAAATACAAGGAGCTATATCTCAAAGACATGAATTTCCTATGACCCCAGTCTTTGAAGTCGAATTGTTTAATGCATGGGGCATAGACTTCATGGGTCCATTCGTGAGCTCTTATAGTTAGAAGTACATCCTGGTGGCAGTGGATTATGTTTTGAAATGGTAGAAGCTATGGCATTGACAGATAATGATGGAAGGAGTGTCACTACATTCTTGAAAAAGAATATCTTTTCTAGATTTGGTACTCCAAGATCTATTATTAGTGATAGGGGTTCCCACTTCTGTAATAAAGCTTTCACTACCTGCTAGCAAAGTATAGAGTTAAGAAGCACAAAATGGCTTCCCCTTATCATCCGCAATCATGTGGTCAAGTGGAATTATAAAATTGTGAAATCAAAACCATTCTATCTAAGACTATGAATGCTAATCGAACTGACTAGGCTCAGAAGCTTAATGATGCTATATGGACATACCTAACAACATTAAAAATTCCTATTGGTATGTCTCCATACCAGTTAGGGTTTGGAAAAGCCTGTCATTTTCATGTTGAGCTTCAGCATAAGGCCTTCTGGGCACTCAAGAAGCTCAACTTGAGCTGGAGCGAGGCTGCAAATCTGATGCTTGATCAGATCAATGATATGGATGAGTTTTGGCTGAGAGCTTATGAGAGGGCAACCTTATACAAAGAAAAAAAATGAAAATATACTATGATCAGAGGATTGAAAAAAGGGCATTCAGCCTTGGAGACCTTACGCTATTGTTCAACTCTAGACTCCATTTGTTTTCGGGAAAACTCTGGTCAAAATGGTCAGGGCCATTAAATGTGACACAAGTATTCACATTTGGATCTATGAGCTAGAAAATAAATAAGGGGAATTCTTCAAAGTGAATGGCAAACATCTGAAGTAATATGGAGTTCCCGAAGAGGAAAAGGTATTAGAAATTGTATACCTTAATAAAATATGAGTAATCAAGGTACCCTAGTCGTGCCGCGACATTAGATCAGGCGCTACTTGGGAGGAAACCCAAGATTGTTGCATGTGTATTTTAATAGAGCTGATTATTTTTATTTTTATTGTTCTTGTTTGAAATGGGTGTTAAGTGTGAAGGTAGGAGTGTTGAAGAAAAGAAGATTCAAGAGATCGATGATGGATAAATTTATGAGCCGTCAGTATCATGACGAGCCATCACTATTTTGTCTAAATGAATTTTAAAAAATGGGCATTCTGCTTAAGCATTACAGGTGAGTTGACGAGCCATCGATTGAGTAGAAGAACAAATAACAAGCCGTCAGAAACATAAGAGGCCATCACTCTGCATCATCAAAATGACAAAAAAATAGTTCGTCGCTGAACTAACTGCAGAGTTGATGAGCCGTTAGTTCAGCGACGGACTGTCAAGCGCTCTGTCAATGTGGCAACAAAAATGAATCAATATGGATAAGGTTGATGGTGAAGTTGACAGTCCGTCGAATCTTTGATGGGTTGTCACTTGCACCATCACCTATTAGGTAAGTTTTAAAAATTTAATAAACCCTAAGAAACCCAATCCAAACCCTTCCTACCCAAATTCCACCCAGCATCGGAGAGTTTTCATTTAAGAATATTTTAAAATGTTCTAATTTGTTTTCTCCCACTATTCTCGCATTCAACTACGATTGCGACTAACCCCAAAACCAATTTTCTTCTCTCATCTTCCTTCATTCAAAAGTACTCCCCAAGTCAATGATTCCTCAAGTATCCATCCCACAACCTTGGTCCCATCGATTCCTTCGATTAGGGAAATATTGTGAAATTGTGTTCATCTTCTTACTTCCACAAAGGTATGTTTTCTTCTTAATCTTGTTGTAAATGGTAAGGTTTTCCATTTAGTGATGTGCATGAAGTTGGCAATGAATGTTTCTTTCTCTCACATGTCAAATTGATTGTTGATCTATAAAGCCCTAGCTCTTTTATGAATTTAACCCATGCCTTTTTTACCTGCAACACGTTTTGAACAAAATAAAAATATAAACTTGGTTGTATAATAGGACTATTCCCTATGATGGATTGATTGATGAAATTCTTAAGGGAATCAGTCAATTTTGTACTTTTTTTAGTTTTTAGATAAGTCCATGGGTGTGTGGTAAGGGGAAGTCTGAGTACCCATCTCTGAAGCAGGGAAAAATGGGCATGAAGAGGTAATTGACAACCTGTTACACACTCGATGGACCGTCATTATTACCATCAGTTGTTAAGTGCTCACTGGATAAGGGTGACAGAGAAAGTGACGGAACATCACCTCAGTGACAGACCATCACATTCACCGTCACTTGATGGCTAATTTTAATGGCTTTCGAGATAAGCGTGATGGAGGAAGTGACGAAATGTCATCTTGGTGATGGATTGTCACATTTACCGTCACTTATCTACTAATTTCACTCACCTATAGGATACACAATGAAGGAGGAAGTGACAGAACGTCATCTAGGTAACTGCTAATCACCCACTCCATCACAAGGGTAGAACATTAGTTAATTACATATTTTCCCTATGTAATTCTAGATGAATCTTGGTATTAATTATTCATATGTCACAAGTACTCATAAAACAGAAATTCCAACCTACCAAAGGTGGCTCGTATAGGATAACTGACAGACCTAATTCATCACATCATCTTCAAGATAAGCCTAATGATTTCAAAGAGTAGGTATAGTAAGTTGGAGTCGATGGACAACACCTGCCTATCCAAATAGATTCGTGGATAGATAAATAGTTACTACAACCCAGTCCAATGAGGGAGATGACTCTTCAGAAAGAAGATCTAGTTCGGATGGTCCACACTCTAACTCAGAGGAAGAGAGTGGTAATGAGTCCATACGCAGTCCGACAAGGGAACCTGGACCACTGAGAGGAGATGTCCTAAACGATAAACCACCAAGATTCAAGGATAATATGGGTTGTCAAATCAAGGGATTTGAAAAATCTTTTCAAGAAGGCCTCTCACCACCACAGGAAATGGATATCTTAAGAGGAGCATTGCTGAGAAAGTGAGAATCATAGACTCCAAGTTGTCTGAGTACCCAAACATTGAAAGAGGGTAAAAATTCTATGGCTTAGGGTGGATGAGTGAAGCACTAGTCTCATACTACCCCAATATGGTTTGTGAATTCTACGCGAACTTTGTGAAAACTCTGGATGGTATGTGCAGAAAAGGGTAGAAGGAAGTAGATATTCCTATCCCCCTTAGAGTACAAGTATGTGGAGTCCCAATTGACATCTTAGAAAATACCATCAAAAGGATGCTTTATGGACCTGATTTTACACTGCTTGCTGCGGAGTTCAACTATAGAACGAGAGAGAAATATAATTAGTGTCCATGGTTAGCACAGGTTCCGTCTGATGGCCAGTCCTCATGGATGAAGAATCCTAAGAGAGAATCTATAAGTCCTCATTGACATTCGCAATAATATTTAGGTAGGTAGTGATGAGGCTCCGACTATTCCCGACCGGAGGAGACAATGCTTTGGGAGTGGACGGGGCAGTATTAGTAGCTCGCCTGATGTCAGGGTTCTTACTAGACATGGGAGTTATTATAGCAAATGAAATTAATGGCTGAGCTACAAAATTATCCACATCACTACCATTTCCATGTTTGATAAGCTGGTTGTTTTGACAGACTCATGTCCCAATATTAGCTGGAATAGATGTTGAGATGCCTATAACCAAAAAGTATGATCTGGAAAAATCTAAAGATGAAACAAGGCATGAATTGATGCTTCACAAATTAGTACTTGAGGTATTTAGGCCCTGCAACTAAAGAGCGAGAGTTGCTGAAGCTACTACTGATACAGCTTGAGCAGCCAGATGGACAGAGCTAGTTTGCCTTGCAGCCCCGTTCCCCAATTCACACCATCCACCTTTGGTGCAACTGCAGCAACACCGAGAGTAGAATCATCTGTGACATCATCTGATGCTCCACATTCCTCACAATATGCATTCATACCAACAAATTTTGCAAAGCTGGTCAAAAAAGTAGATAAACATGAGAAGCAGATGAAGATGTTTATTAAGTGGTTTGGCACCTTTTTGGTTAGAGCTATTGCTGCTGCTTTGGAACAATACGTGAGCCTTCATCTTGAATTGATGATATGCAGGAAGGGGTGAATGAGATATTGAAAGACTTGATCATGCCAGACATAAAAAAATTTACAATCGAGTTTAAAATGGACAAGATGACATTCCTATGTTACAGTAAGACCCACAGACCCAGGAGTTCTCGATTCTTGTATTTAAGGAGTTGGAGGAGGATGTGCTCTTCATTTATTTCTTGGGCGAGCAGCCTAAAGGTACAGGAAAATTCCCGTGAGAGGATGAGGCCGAGGTAAAATCAGAAAATAAGAAGCATAAAAAAGGAACCAAGAGCGAGTTGATTTTCTTGAGGCTTAGAGACTATCTAGAGTAGAAGAGGATATGAGGCTCAAGGTGATGTGAGCCCGTGT
>JACEIK010000215.1:456803-539569 GCA_018107945.1 Datura stramonium | reverse complement strand
ATATTATGATAATTGGTAGTTGATAGTGTAATTCCGTACCAAGTGTGTGTAACCTAATTTTCTACTGTTCTTACCTTGTGCATGCATCTAGAACTTGCCTGATTTATCTTGCTAAGGTCGTAGGATAACTTACTATAAAAGGATCATAGCGCATTTTTGTAATTAGTTTGCTGAGCCGATATGAGTAACCAAACAATGTTAATAATCCCTTGATCCCTAATTTTAAGCCTAATTTACCCATTCATTTCATTAGCCCATTTACCTTCCCAATATTTTTATAGTGAACCTGTTTTGGCCGCGGTCCCTCCTTGGACATATGTATCTCAACTCAAGAAAATCTCCTAAGTTGATGGTGGATACTGTAGGGGTGCATAAAAAAATTTGGGTGTGAAAAGTATAAGCTGATGGTTGAAAAAAAACGGGTGTGGTGTGGTTGAAAAAGAAAAAGAAAAAGAAAAGAAAAGAAAAACATAGTGCAAATGAGAAGGAAAAAGAAAAGAATAGTAGTGGCATCTTGAAGAGGAAAAAGAAAATCAAAGTGAAAACCATTCCTGTGAGTAGAAAAGGGAAATGAATAAAATAGAATAAAGGAGAGAAAGTAGGAGTGGAGCAAAAGAAATAATATAGTGCCAGGGAGGGTTAAGTCACTTTATCCATATGTACCATACCTATCCCCAAGCCTACATTACAAGTCAAGAGAGTCCTATAGTGATTCTAATCAAGTTTCAAAAAAAACTAAAGCAGTGATAATAAGGGCAAGCTTATGGTATCACTGTGCATTGTTGGAATGTTTTTCTAAGAGTGAGTGTTTTGTTCTAGTCCCCATGTAAATAATTTTGTATGTGAAATGGGACTTCTTTGTAGTGAGGGCACTAGAAGAGCACTATTAATTGCTAGTTGTTAGGATAATTTCTATTGGTGTATGCTAAGTGCTCTGTTGATATCATAATGTCAGCCTTAGATCCTCATGAGTCAATGTGTTGAGTGATTACCATATGCACACTATTGAAAGGGAGTTGCACTTGTGAACAGATATGTTTTATCCTAATGACTGCTGAAGTTTATCCTAAGTCTATTTTACTTTTATTTTGTGTTTTATGTGTTTCTAGAGGACAAAAAAATGTTCTAAGTTGAGGGTGTTGATGTGCTAACATTTGATGCTATTAACTACGAATAAATGCAAGTTCTTTAGAAAGTTTTGTTAGATTTGATTGTGTTTATGTTGAATGTACAGGAAAATATTCTCAGGTTGAAGATAGTTTGAAAAAGGCTTAGAAGTTCAAAGTGATGATCATTCTGATGGCCTTTCAACCCTGTGATGGCCCTTCAACTACATCTTTAGACTCTAGAAGTTCAACAAGATGTGCGTTGGAAGGTGACAACCAGTTTGACGGCCCATCAACCTTGTGACGAAGCGTCAACTCTATCGGCAGGCTTAGACAGTGATTGCATAAAAAATATTTTTTGATGGTGACTGTCATGGACCATCAACCACATAACAGACTATAAAGACCGGTGTCATTCTTAAGGAGATTTAGCAAGCTACTGGAGAAGCAGTGTGTGATGGTCCAAGTGAGGACTGTCACCTTGATGATGAGCTGTCAGCTTGGGGATCAAGTGAAAAGTGGGCTTCTGTGTTTGAAGTATAATTTTGAATTGTCTTAGACTGTAAATAATAGAAGCTAGGTTATTTTCAGTATCAAACTTTTGGAGAGAAAATACCGACTTTGTACGTTACTTTCAAATGTTGTTGAAGCAATATGTCGTATTCTTGGAATTACAATCAAGGTTTCATATTATATTTGTAAGTTGAATCTTCTTCTATGAATATAATTACTAGTGTGATTCTAATTATCGTGTGTGGCTAAGTTTCATTACTGGGTTTAGTGTGACTCATGGTAGATTTACACATATATGGTGATTTATGTGTAGATTGGTTTAACGTAAATGTAGGCATTGTCACTTCCTTCATATTGAATGATCTATAAGGGTTGCAAACATTAGAATAAACCCTAGGTTTAACTGTAATACCCCAGAACTTTTCTAGACCAAACTCAAACCTTGCATGAAAAACCTAGAAGAACCAGAAAATTTTTCTCAGAACAACCCAGACAACGAGTCGTGGTCAGCTGTAATGACCCGTTGTCTGAGTCATTGTCAGGCCTGCAGGAAGTCCCTTTAGAACCAACGAGCCCAGTGACGGTCGTGGAAGAGACCAACAACCCATCCTGTTGAGCCGTTGGGAGAAGGCAAGAAAGTCATCCCAGTGGCAATGAGGGAAAACAACGACCAATTGTCCCACACAACAAGTCGTTGTTTCCATCATGGCACAAGTATAGAAATCCTTAGATTTTCTAGTGGAGATGATGAGTTGATATAACGACCTGCTGGTTCTACCAATGAGATTTTGTGTCTCTTATTAGTGGGGTTCCTATATTTTTCCTTCTAGTGGCTACAGAAATTACCAACGACCCATTTGTTCATCCAACGAGTCATGGTCTCCTTCCGTTGCCAAATTCAGTGAGCGTTGTTTCTAGGCCCAGAACCAACAACTGGTTCCAATTATTCATGGTGTCAATCAACGACTCGTTATGCGACCTGTTGGTCCCTTGTCGAGCAGTTTCCATATTTTTTCTTCCAGGGTTATTTTAGTAACTTCCCACCTTTTAATCCTTACACTATGTCATTTTGGGTTATATTCAGGGTATTTAGAGGGGTAATCGACATTCATTCTTTATTCCTCTCATTCCCTCAAAGTTAGAAACATAGAGACTCGATCAGGAAGCATAGAGAAGGGCAAGAGTTCGACTCTTTTCTTCTGAGATTTTATCAAGAGTTTTCTTTGGGATTTCTACACCAGGTATGTGAGGATTTAGCAAGGGAATTGTTCTTACCTTGTTCCACAAAACCCATTTAAATTTTCTTATCAGTCCTAGCCCTGAGGTTTTGAAATTTAGAAATCTTTTAGTCGTAATTCGATTAAATTCATGTGGAATGTTGTTCATATTGTTAGCTGCTATATTTCCATTACTTAGAGATCATGTTGATACCTCCTTCCAATTAATGGGTTTTTGCTATATTTCCATTACTTAGAGATCATGTTGATACCTCCTTCCAATAAATGGGTTTTAGCCCTAGCTCTTGAATACAATAAATATAGTCTTGCACAATTGATTAGTTATTCATGTTGCTTGATTCTATCTGTGTTAGAATTCCCATATTATTAATATCAGTTGAATTCTTAGTCAGTTGCATGCTAGTCCAGTTTTAGTCAAAATGTTAGCATTTTCAGTATTTTCAAAAATGTCAGCTAATTAGTTTGACTATAGTGTGTTTTTGAGGCATTTGTAATGTCTCCAATTATCAGTTATCAGTATCAGTTATCAGTTATCAATTTATTCATTAGACAGTTACGACGGTTCCAGATAAGTAGCTCAGACCAGTCTTAAAACACTAGTTATAGTATTGGTCCGATAAGACTCTTAGGGTACTTTCAGATAAGTGTCCTTGACTTAGTCTTGGGCCCCATCTTCAAGCTATCAGCTTAGTAAACAAGCTTAGAATATATCTAGGTGGGAGTAGTACTTAGCACCGAGCGGACCAGGGTTTCAATGAACCCAAGTTCCCAAAATCACATTACCACCATAGGTTACTTGGCCTATCGGGTCCCAGATTTATGATCACCCAATTCATGCCTTTATACCCTGGAAAGGTATATCGGGTCCTATCGATGGGGCGTATACTTCGAACTCCACGTTTATCTCACATGGTGTAACACCCCATAAATTCTCAACATGTAGATGGCCTATTCGCATGTTGGTTAAGAGTTTTTGAATTCCATACATGCTAGGAAAAGGCACGGGAAAAGACTGAATAAGAGATTCGTCAAGCCATCGCGGAAGGAGCCGAGGCAAAGCCCCTCCGCGATGGCAACGTGCCACAGAGGGAGGGCCTCCGCGTTGGCGCCGTGTCACGGAGGCCCTGTCAAGGCCCAAGTATAAAAGCCTCCAACTTTTATTTAAATGTTATATTTCATATAATTTCCAGAGAGGTCGAGGGAAAAACAGAGAGGACAAAGGATTCATTGAAATTTCCGTCCGATTACGCCGTCAAACACGGTCCAAACTCAAATTAACTCCAGATACCGAGGTATTAAGAAGTAAGTAGCATTCCTATGGATTCAATTTCGTGAAATTCGGCCGACGAATCATTGTGATACCGAGCTAAGGTAAGTGGAATTGCTCCAAATTAGTGTCAATATACTCCTATCCCTAAAGTGAGTATTTCTCCCTTCTGTACTTTCGAGAAATAGCAAGTTTTCGACCGTTTTTTGATAAGACAAAGTTTGGGCTATATATATATTTAGAGTGATATTTTCTTTCAGAATATTAGCGTATTTAGTTCTAATTGACATATATGTTAATGCAGTTGGGAGAAGAAGCAGAAGTACTGACTGAGCTACGCCAGTTAGTCGGGAAATACGAAACGAAGGTATGTAAAGCTAGTTCCTTCGGCAAGTTAGTAATCCAGTATAGCAAATAGCGTGAACTATAGAAGAAAGAATTAAGAAGTCGAGAATTGAGTCCAGTATGAATTTAGCAAGCATGTTTTTTAATAATATGATATATATTCAGAATGAAAGTTAGTAAAGTAATGTCAGACAGTCAGATGACATCTCAGAGACAGTATAGTTTAGTATGAGACACAGTATAACACAGAAAAGAGTTCAGAATAATAAATCAGAATACAGATAGTATTTTCAGATCAAACATGCTTGCTATACGTGATTATTGTTTCTTGAGACCTGTTTGTGCTATGAGGGCACCCTTAGAGTGTCCTCGCCGCCCCTAGGTTAATAGCTGTGTCGACTCGCCCTCCAAAGGGTGAGGATACGTCACTCCAAGGAGTGGCATGCCGTCCGCAGTAGGACGAAGATGGGATGCAGCATTCCTCATAGCGGAGCTGATCAGCATAGCAGTATAGCTTATGATCTTGTGCGCTTGCGCCGAGGCCAGTGCAGAATACGGATACGAGATACGGATTACCGGTTTTACGGTACAAGAGTCCTCCAGACTCGGACACGATTATAGTCGAGCCGCCTTTAGAGATACGGACAGGGGCGGTAGAGGTGCTCGTAGTTAGTAGACGAGTGGAGTGATTTATTTTTCGGATAGTTTGGCCCGGGTAGGGTATCGTGTGTGCAAGGACTAAGCCTCGGGCGACGGTTAATAGGCG
The DNA here is from genome assembly GCA_018107945.1 of Datura stramonium. Taxonomy (NCBI): domain Eukaryota; kingdom Viridiplantae; phylum Streptophyta; class Magnoliopsida; order Solanales; family Solanaceae; genus Datura; species Datura stramonium. The sequence goes on along the minus strand of JACEIK010000215.1, from coordinate 534,334 downwards.
GTGAGATTGCGGGTTAGAATCTTTGTGATACGTCCGCCTACGGAGAGTTAGAGACTGCCAAACACAGGAATTCTAATCTAGTGCGTCCTGGCGATAAGGCCCGATAGGCTTGATTGTAGGCTCTCAATATAATGCCAAGTAAGGCCACAAAGGTTAGGATGTTAACCCCATGTTGTAAAGTGGCGAATTTCAAACAACCGAGACCATAACTAAAGTGCATATGTTTGTTGCTTCCAAAATAGGATGAAAATCCAATGAAATGATACGAGTACGGGAGATATCATTAGAATGTAGAAGCATTATATCATGTGCGGTATGAGAATCATTAAGTATGTTAGAGATTACGTATTACTACAAAAAATTCGTATGTATTATGCAGTAGTTGTTGATATATATATATATATACACAATGTCAGATATGCTGTGAGTAGCTTGCCATAGGGGTTACAGTCACTGAAATTCTAGTTATTTGCTAGGAAATATATACGTACTACGGGACCCCTCGCCAAGGGGGGCGAGGTTAAGTGTGATTCACGTATGACGCCATAGGAACTCTCTCGGTTTGAGTTTATTGAGTTAACGAGACTTATATGCTTGTTGCCGAGATCTAGGCTTGAAGCTCACGAGGTTAGTAGCTGAGTGGTTGATGATACGAGCGCGATTAGACGGAACGACTAGTTTGGTGCTGTATTAACGAGGAAACATCCACGAAGATCGAGTAACATTATTGCATGTGCCAAAGCCGAAATTAGAAGTTTGAATAGGCATACTTGAGAGGTTAGCAATGCCGAATTTTCCGGTATGTTAAGTGGTCATAGATCATTTTCCCAGCCTTGTAGGTGAGATTTGGCCTTAGTCAACCTACTTGAGTTATTATGTGGAACACCCTTAAGTTAGCCAGCCATCCCGGTCAGACAAACCCGTGGGTAACCCAGAAAGGGTCCACATTAGTAGTCGATGACAGGCTAGTACTTCAGCTGGTTTTTGTAAGATATTCAGATATGAGCCCTAACGAGAAGTCCGAGTCTTTAAAGAATGGCTCATAAGGCCCGAGAATTTCCCCGAACAACGAGTATAAATCCAAGTGGATATGAACAAGCGTAAGAAATTGGTAGTACTCTCCTAGCACAGTGTTTACTAAGACAGGAGATCGATAGGTTACTATGAAGATCCAGGGACGGATCGCTTGAGAGTAAATCGGACTAAGCACAACTCCACAATTGTTCAATTAGGAACAAAACAGGTTAGCTGTCACAACTCAGCGGCTATGCATGAGATTCTTGAGATGTCCGAGTAGGACATTTAGAGCATCATTAGGCTACTGCTGACATTCGGGTCATTCAACTTGGCTATTCAGTTATGAAGGTTATTCAGCCAGATTATTAGAGATCGTGATGCATTTATCGGGATGCGATCGAATACGGGCACATGGTGTGCGAGCCGGTCGTTAGTTATCCCGGCCCAGCTTAAGTAGCCTTAGCATGCGGCGAGGAAGGCCGAGATAAGCTCTAGCTATACCGGTAGATACTTAGCGTTTCTCCCTAGGCATAATAAGCCGAGTATGACCATCAAATATGCCAAGTTCTCTAAATGTGATATTACGTATCAATCAAGAAGAGCCAATGTAGTAACAAATGCCCTTAGCCATAAATGTATTGGGAGTTTGGTGTGTACTTGCTTGCGAACAATGGGGGTGGCTCAATTGCACTAGCTAGCCAGTTTAGCCGTTCGTGTAGCAGAAACAGAGGACAATAGAGCGGTAATTTCGAACACCGCAATGTCATCGTTGTTTGTGGAAGTAAAGGGACGGCAGTATAAAGATCTCGACTTGGTTCGATTTAAAGACGAGAGTTCGGCAAGGAAAAGTGCCGAGTTTCCGAGGTAGCAGGGGATGAAGTGTTGCGATGTAAAGGCCGCCTTTGTGCTCTAGGTGTTGCAGGGCTTCGCTAGAAGATTGGGCGAGGTATACTATGCCCATTATTCTCTTCATCCCGGTTCGACAAAGATGTACCATGATGTGGAAGAGATCTGTGGCGGCGGGAACGAAAAGGGGATAGCGGTATAGCCGGTGTCTAGCGCCGGTAAGTAAAAGTGGAACACCGAAACCAGGCAGATTGACTCAAGACATATACATTGCCTCTTCGGAAGTAAGTCACTGATAAAGCATGGATTTTTAGCGGGATTAACCCGTACCGAGGCATAGACATGATTCAAATTTAATTGGTGTTGTGGTGTGAGTAGCCCATTTCACACTTGATAAGGCTACTTTCTCTGCCGAAGATAACGCCGAATTATATATTAGGAAATGGTTAGATTACATAATTGTTCCAGAGTATCTATTATCTCGACAAAAAGGAGCACAATTTATAGCTAGATCTTGGCATTCATTTGTGAGAGAGGTTTGGAGCGCGAGATTAATTTGAAGCGAGCATTCCACCCTGGGAGCAGATACAGGCTGAACGCACTATTTAGATGCTCGAGGATATGCTCTACGGGCGTGTGCTTGGTTTTGGAGTAGCTGGGAGGACGAGCATTTACCGGCGGTGGGTTTGCGCATAACAATAGTTATCACTCGGCTATCCAAATGGCGCCCTTTGAGGCCTTGTGGCGAAAGTGCGGATCGCTAGTTGGATGGTTTGAAGTGGGAGAGTCAGCGGTGGGCCAAATATTATTCAACGAGTCAGAGGAGAAGGTAAAGCTTATCGAAGCCTACGGCACTTGCCCAGGCACCCGAAATCGTATGCGTGTGCGGCGCGAGACTGAATTTCATGTGAATGGTAGGTATTTCAAAGTATCTCCGATGAAAGGGGTGATGAGATTCGGTAAGAGAGGTAAGCTCAGTCCAAGGTTCATTGGGCCTTATCAGGTCGTCGAAGAATAGGCCAGAGTGGCATATGAGTTGAACTTGCATCGAGAATTAGAATCCGTTCATCCGGAGTTTTCATGTATCTATGCTAAGAAATACATGGAGACCCATCGAGGCAGTCTCGGTCGAGGATGTCCGGTTATGGAAGAGCTGGCCTATGAAGAGGTTTCATTAGCTATCTTAGACAGATAGATTTGTAGATTGAGAGCAGGATGTTGCTTCTGTCAAGGTGTTGTGGCGTAACAGGAACCGAGAGGGAGATGACTTGGGAAGTAGAGGATGATATGAAAATCAGATATCCTCACTTGTTTTCAAGAAACCTAATCAATCAAGAGGTATGTTAGTATTGTTGTTTTATCTAGTGCCTTATAGTATTTGTATAATGAGATAGTCGACTCTAGTCTTTTATGAGATGGATACTATAGTATGGTGTGGAGTACTGTATTGGACTTTTCTATATTTCAGGTTTTGAGATAGTCCGTATTACAGGGGGACTTTCTGCCAAATTTTTCTAGAAATAAGTTGAGTCGGTTGAGAATTCCTATAAATAGAAGTTTCATCGGCGAATGTTCTTGGGGGGAGAATGTTACCCAGTAAATTCTCGACATGTAGATGGACTATTTGCATGTTGGTTAAGAGATTTTGATGCCATACATGCTAGGAAAGGACTGGAAAAGGCAGAGATAAGAGATTCGTCGAGCCATCGCGGAAGGAGAAGAGCGAGAGACCCTCCGCGATGGCAACGTGCCACGGAGGAGGCCTCCCGCGTTGGCGCCGTGTCACAGAGGCCAGACCCGAATGTTAAGTGTAAAAGCACCAACTTTGGTTTAAATGTTATATTTCATATAATTTCGAGAGAGGTCGAGGAAAAAACGAGAGGTCGAGGGAAAAAACGGAAGGACGAAGTATTTGAAATTTCTATCCGATTCGCCGTCAAACACGGTACAAGCTCAAAGTGCTCAGTGCCGGTATCAAGCAGTAGAGCATTCAATGGATTCAGTTTAGTGAAATTCGGCCGGCGAACATCGTGCTACTTGAGCTAAGGTAAAAGTGAAATTGCTCAAAATTAGTGTCCAATATACTCCTATCCCTTAAGTGACTATTTCTCCCTTGCAGACTTTAGAAATAATGGGTTTTTGACAATTTTTCGATAAGCCAATGTTTGGGCTATATATATATTGAGAATGATATTTTCTTTGAGTGTTAGCGTATTTAGTTCTAATTGACATATGAATGCGGTTGGGAGAAGTAGCATGAAAGTGCGGCCAGAGCTACGCCCAGGTTAGTCGGGAAATCCGAAGTGAAGGTATGTAAAGCTAGTTCCTTCGGCAAGTTAGTAATCAGTAGAGCAAATGGCGTGAACTATAGAAGAAAGAATTAAGAAATTGAGGAGTGAGTCCGTATCAATTTAGCAAGCATGTTTTATAATAATATGATATATATTAAGAATGAAATTTAGTAAAGCAATATCGAATGATCAGATGACATCTCGAGATATAGTATAGTTCGGTGAGAATCGTGCAACACAGAAAAGAGTTCGAAATAATAAATCAGAATACATATAGTATTTTTAGATCAAACATGATTCTATACGTGGTGTGTTTGTTTTGTTTGTACTGGGCACTTAAGCGTCTCGCCGCTGGTTTATCAGTTGTGTCGCTCGCCCGCCGAGGGCTGAGGGATACGTCCTCCAAGTGGCATACCGTCCACTTGATATGAAGTGAAAATGGTTTAAGCATTTTCCCCATAGCAGGCTGATCAACATAGCAATATAGCTTGCCCTGTTATGCGCTTAGCCCGAAGCAGATTACGAATGCAGATACAGATACAAATTACAGTTTATAGTACGAGTCCTCCGAGACTCGAACACGAGTTATAGTCGAGGCCATGCAGAAGCTGCGGATCAAGGGGCAGTAGAGGTGCTGCGTAGTTAGTAAACGAGTGGAGTAGTATTTTGGATAGTTTTGACATGGGTAAGGTATATAGATTGTGTGTTGGTTGGCACCTTTCGGCTTATGGGGGCTAGTATTGGTCCTTGTTTGTTATATATATGTATATATATGTTATTTATTAAAATGATAGACATGGTCCTTCACGTCGAGAGAGTACTGTCTCTTTGTCTGGTGAGATAAACATTCGAGATTCCATCATTCAAACAGGTTTCAGATATTTCCTACTGTTCAGAATTTCTAGTTGTCTGCTTATATTCAGTTATGTTTAGTTTGCTTTTCATACTCGGTACCGGTGATGCTAGCCTCTTTAGAGCCTTTGCATTACTTTTCCTGCGGTACCTATAGGCGAGGGCGATCCTCGTGATCTGTCCAACCTGAGTCATCAGCTCGTGTCATTCGGAGCTTGATATTCAGGGGTTTATTTCAGTTTTCTTTTGTTGTATAAATGCGGGTAGATTGGGCCATTTGTCCGAGCCATCTTATCGATATTCTTAGAGGCTTGCGGTTGTGTATATATCTTCCTGGTTGAATTATGCCGGTCGTGTGGGGCCGTGCGTATGTGTAGCTGTTTAGTATTGTTGCTTATGTTGGTCATGTGAGACGCCATCCAGTTAGTAAGGTGGTGACCTTGTAGGTCACGTAGTCGTTCAACATTGTTATGCGATTTGAGATAGCTTGGACAACATGGTGACGCAGCCAAGCCCGCAAGGGTTCCCTATGAGTGTGATTCGCGGATTAGCTGATGTTATAGTACAGGTGGCTATAGGTCAGTCGGCCGGAGTGTATTTACAACCGTTATATAGCCGTTCATTAGTGAAATGATTAGAGCCAGCGGTACAGATGTGCTGAGCTCAGTAGTCTATGAGTTCAGGTCCCTAATAGGGCACCAGGTGCCAGTCACCCCCAAGGCAGGGCGTGACACATGGTTATATTGGTTATAGTTGAATGCAGTCCCCGGTTGTTTGATTCTGTTTAGTTTAGCTCCTTTCAAGTATTTGAGATCAAGAGTTATATATGACCATCAACCGAGTCATTATTCAGTCATATCAATTCTCATGTGAGTTATCAGTATGCAGTACTTTAGTTGGTCATTTCATGTCATTTCAGTTTAGTTACTTGTTCTTTCATACTTATTATATCTCTCTTACTAAATTTACATTCAAAGTACGACGCATACCTTATGTTGTATCGTATCATAATCTGAGCAAGTTTCTTAGCCCCGGCATCGTCGGTAGTCCCCTCTCAAGCGATGTCAACAACTGCTTTTGTTGAGTCCTCATCTTCCGAGGGCTATATTTATTTTTAGTTAGTTCTTTACAATTAGATTTTAGAGTTAGGCGGGGGCTTATCCCAACAACTCATTATCTAGTAGATGACATTGAGACGAGAACATAGATATTCGGTATTATTTTTAAATGTGGTGACTCTTGCCAAATCAGTTTCTTAACTGATTTTATTTATTTAAAGCTTACTTATGTTTACCGGTGTTATGATAGACCATGGGTTGGCTTGGGGTTACTTGTGATTCCCGATTACCGTGTCGTCGAGTACACGAGACTTGGGTTGTGACAAATTTGGTGTCGAGCACTAGGTTTTAGACTATCCTAGGATGTCTTAAAGATTGCGTCAAGTAGAGTCCTTTTCATGTATGTGTGAGCGCGCCACACTTATGATAGGAGAGGCTACGATATATTGCAAGGAAAATCCTATTTTGTTCATACTCCTTATCATGCATTGAGGTTTAAATCCTAAAAATCCCTCCCTAACTTCGTGCTTTATTTCATTTCGGTGAAAATGTGCCTCCAAGAAGAAGAAATGGAAGAAGGGATGGCAAAGCTAGCAGGCACACGCCTTACCGGCTCGTCATCCCCTCGGGAAGATCAAGTGTCCTCGGCGGAATTCCAAGTGGAAATCCAGGCGCTGGCTTAGACATTGACTAATCAAGTGAACTAGCGGTGGTTCCGGTGAATACAAATGGGTCCTTGGCTTAGCGCTGGGGGTTTGAGACTTCACCAGAATGAACCCTCTAGCTTTTCATGGATCCAAGGTGGGGAGAGGACCCATAGGAGTGCATATATGAGGTGCAGAGGATCACCCGGATTATGGGTGTTTGTTCTGCGGAGAGTGATGATACATTTGCCTACCGGTTTAAAGAAGGTGGCACATGTGGTATGATCGGTTGAAGGAAGGGAGACCGGCATGGCGGAGCCGGTGAGTGGGAAGAGTTCACCCACGGCATTCCCTAAATAGATTCTTCCCAGGGAGTTGAGGGAGGATAAAGTCACGAGCTTCATGAACTAAAATAGGGTAACGAGGACCTTGGAGGAAAATGCACTGGAGTTAAATGCGGTTGTCAAGGTATGGTCCGAGGAGATGGTAAATTTGAACGAGGCTCGCATGCTTAAGTGTCGTCAATGGGGTTTCAAGCGTGGTACTTAAGGAGTGCAGCTACCGTGATGCTCGTAAGGATGTATTGACCTCTCCAACCTCATCGTCCATGCCCAATAGTTTGAGGCATAAAAGTTGAAAGATATGAATGGGGAGAACAAAATGGGCTAGAAGCTGGTCAATCGGCTTATGTCCACCAAGGTCCGACTGACGTTAGCCGCCCACGGCAACAACAGCGAGAGGCTCCAGCAACCACTTCGGCGCGCCCCTACCTTACGGTCCATAAGGATCGAAGGGTGGGCATCTGGCTCTGATCCCAATTTACAATGCCCAACAACCATTATCACGGCTTGCCCCAGTGGCAAGAACCGTCAGGTGAATTCCTCCCGGGGCAAAGAGGGTTGCCTTTGTGTGTTGGCAGCTAGGGTCACTGCGGCTGGGAGTGTCGTCCATAGGGCGAGAGGAAAATCACAACCTACCAGCAGGCGGCTCCGAGTCATCCATGGCCGGGAGCCCAGCTTCCAGAGTACGAGATAGCGGTCAACACCAGAAACCTCTTTCACTCATCCTTTGTCTCTCCTCCAAGATTAGGAGTGCTCACACGATGTGGTCACGGCTATGTTACGTCTCTTCCATCTAGATGTGTTTGCTCTACTAGATCAGGGAGCCACACCCTCATTCATGACTCCCTTAGCTATCAGTTTGAAATTAGACAAAGGTCCTCTACGAACCATTCTGAGTTCTACCCCGGTTGGTGAGTCGGTTAGAGCCGGTTGGGTGTATAGAAAGCGCCTAGTCTCGGTGTCGAGTAAAGTCATTCGGTGATCCTAGTAAAGTTAGACATGGTCGATTTAGACCTTATTCTTGGCATGGATTGGCTACACTCCGTTTATGCCTTAATTCATTGTAGAACTATACTCGTCATATTTCAATTTCCAAATGAGCCAATTCTAGAATGGATGGGTAGTAGTTCGCGCCTAGGATCGATTTATTTCCTAACTTAAGGCAAGGAAGCTCATTTCTAAAGTGCATCTATCACCTAGTTCAGGTCAAAAACCAGCTCCGAGAACCCAACTATTCAATCAGTTCTAGTTGTGTTGAGTTCCACGATGTGTTTTTGAAGATCTTCCACGAGTCCCTCCCGAGCGGGTAATAGACTTCGGCATAGACCTTCTTCCAGACGCTCAGCCAATCTCCATTTCCTCCTTACAAAATGGCTCCAAAAGCCCAGGCATGAGTTGGGCTTGACTAAAGAATCTTCTAGATAAGGGATTTAATCGGGCCCAACATCTCTCCATGGGGTGCTCCGGTGTTGTTTGTGCAAAAATAAAGGCGGTACTCTCAAAATGTGTATCGACTACCATTAACTAAGCTTGTACACCCCGTAGATTCCCGACACATAGATGGCCTATTCACGTGTTGGTTAAGCATATTTGAATGCCATACATGCTAGAAAAAGGCCCGGGGAAAGACGGACAGCGCCAAGTCGGCGCGTCGCAAGAAAAAATGCGACTTATAAATCGCATTCCGGGAATGCGACATAGGTCCCAATTATATATAAGCTCCTACGCGATGGCAACGTATCATGGAGGTGGAGCCTCCGCGTGGCTGCGTGACACGTTGGCCTTGACCGGTGCTGCAGTATATAAAGCCCCACTTCGGTTTTAATGATGAAGCATTTGGAAATTTCCATAGAGTCGCGACAATAGGGAAGCAAATATATATATATATATATAATCATTTGATTACATTGCCAAACATAGTCTAAACTCAAATTAACCTCAGGTACCGAGGTATTTAGCGACGAGGGAGCATTCCTACAGTTTGTTTCGCGATATACGGCCGACGAATCGTTGAGCTACCGGACCAAGGTAAGTAAATTGCTCCAAACTAGTGTCTATGTGCTCCTAATTTGTGAAGTGAATACTTCTCCCCTTACGGACTTACGAAAAATTGCAAGTTTTCGACCGTCTTTCGATAAACATGTTTAGGCTATAATTATATCGGAAGTGACGTCGTCCCCTTGAGAACTGCGTTGTATTTAATTGCTAGTGATGTATATGAATGCGGTTGGGAGAAATAGCTGGAGTGCGGCCGAGCCTCATCCGGCGTCGGATAACTCGAGGATTAGGTATGTGAGTTGTTCCTTGGCAAGTTAGTAAGTCTTAGCTTTGTGAATCAAAGTAAACTCAGTATTTGAAACTCTCGGAGTTGAATGTTGAGAGTAGTAGTCTAGTAAATCTTTGGTTTGCGTTGCCGTATCATATTTCGGTCAGAAAGATAGAAAAGCATGCGCCAAGGGCGAGTTAGCATTCCGGGTCGGTATAGCTTATTGTATGATTAGCAAGTATGTTATAGAATAAAAATGCTTGATTTTGAGAATATAAGCTAGTAAAGTCACTTGAATGAACGAATAGTAATATAGCTACGAACTAGCCACTCGAACTTGATTTTATAGCTACGAACTAGCCATTGAGGCAGATAGTATCACCTTTACAGTTTAGCCAACGGTTAAAGAAAGATTTCAGAATTAGTATAATCGATGAGAATCGGCTTAGTAAAGAAAGAGATCGGAAATAAGAAGAAATCGGATTTCGGATAGTCTTTTCGAGTTATACATGCTTGCTATTTATATGGCTATTTGCTTGTTGAGACTTGTTGTGGCATGAGGGCCCCTTATTGGCTCGTCCTCGCCGCCCTTGGGTTGGCTAATTGTCGCCCAGGCGGGTGGGTTGGCGTCACTCCAAGTGGCATGCGCGTCCGACTTGGACGAAGATGGGATGAAGCTTTCCCATGCTTGGTCACGATCGGCATTACGGTTGTCTCCTGTTGACTTATTCCCGAAGCGAGGTGCGGCTCCGATTCAGATAGCCACGAGGAGAGTTCAGGGCAGACCCTATACATTGCGCCATTACAGTGTAGCTCAGGTTTTGGATAGCCCCGAGGAGCCGGACCCTATCATTGCATCACACACGAGGGAGTCCTCGGACTTCCGGACACGGTTATTTATATCGGAAGGCTATGGCCCGAGCGGAGACCAGGGGGCTGTAGAGGAGCTCAGTGGCCGGTGAGTGGAGTGACTTATTTTGGCAGGTTTTGACCGGGTAGGGGTATATTAGATTGTTTGCTTGCTTGGCTCCATCCGGCTTATGGGGGTTGGTATTGGCTCTTGCTTGCTACTTGTATATCTATTTATGTTATATACTAGCTACTAGACAGCAAGTCGTCGCGTTTGCGAGTACGCCTCCGCCTTATCGGTACGAAAGGTGATTCGGTTCTTACCGGTTTCTTCAGAATTCGGTTATCTGCGCCATCTGAGATTTGCTAGATATGCTATCTATATTCGGTTCTTTTCGAGTTATGTTATTTCGGTTGCTTTGCATACTCGGGCCCGGCGATGCGACGCCCGGTGGGGCCCATTTGCATTACTTACTGCCGGTACTCACAGACGAGGAGCGAATCCTCAGTGATTCCAACCAGCTATAGAGTCGTCATCTCTGTCATCCGGAGTCTAATTTCGGAAGGTGTAGCTCTTTTCCATTTTGATATACAGAGTATGGGTAGGTCGGGACCATTTGTCCCAATGCATTTCTATTGTTACTCATAGAGGCTTGTAGATTGTATATTTATCTCCCTGTGGTCAGTTGAGCAGGTCGTGTGAGGCCGTGCAGTTGTATAGTTGTTTGAAGTATTTCTCTTTATATTTGGCCGTGAGGGCCATAGCTTTGTCGATAGTGGTGACTTTGCTGGTCACGTAGTCTTAAAGTATTCTTGTGTTTAAGTTTTAATGACTAGTGACATGGTGGCCCTTGTCGTTACTTAGGTTCTTTGATTTGAAGTATGTTACGGTCAAAAATTTGTTATTACAGGTATAGGTGGCTATAGGCCTAGATGGCCGGAGAGTGTGTTTACAGCCGTTATATAGCCTTGTTTCGAGGAACACAGAGATAGAGCTAGCCAGGCACAGTGCGCCTCGGCCCACCCGGTTAGTAGTTCGAGGTCCTTCTAAGGGCACCGGGTACCGATCATACCCCCAGGCGGGGCATGACAAACTTGGTATCCGAGCAGGTTGTGTCCCAGGGAGTCTGCAAGCCGTGCTAAGTAGAGTCTTGTCTATGGATGTGTTATTGCACCACATACTATGGCGGGAGGCTGCGGGCATGATAGGATGGTTACTCTTCTTTCTCGGTCGGTCGTGCTATAGGCGGTCGGTATATGGTTGAGTCCCTAAAAAGCTTTACCGTATTCTTTGATTACGAGATACAAAGGCAGATCGGCAATACCCTATCACGGGCGAGGAAGATCGAGATATAGCAACGAAGAGGGCATCGGCCGGTTACAAGGTAATTACAGTAGCGGGAGGAGGGAACTTTAGAGACCTCCCGGTGTTACCTCTATCGGTACTATTCCCAGTAACGTTGATAACGTCGAGGAACAGGAAGTCAAGTATAATGTATATATGAGTTGACTTACTTATTAGATATATAAGATCGATTAAGATTACATACAATATCAGACTATCGGATGAGTATGAAAAGAGAGGGAAATGCGGGGACCCATATCAATCTTTTCAGATGTGGTACAGTTATATGTTTCTATTTGTTTCACAATAGAAGGGATATTCTACTTGACTTTGATTCTAGTAAAGTAAAGGGCATAAAGACTTGAGTGAGGCTTCCAAATCAAGCGGTAAGTAAAGATGAAATTTGAACAGTCACAAGTAAGTATTAGAAAGCATAAAGAACCCCTGTGATTACACGTAGAAGTTGTGCAGACCCTCATGATAATAAGCCAGTAGAGCAAGTAAGACTGCTAGCGTACTCGAAGTAGGTGTATAAGACCTGTCAATGATGAACACTTTCGGTAATAGTGCAGTGAGTCAAAAAAAAAAAAAGCAAAATTAGCCATATGCGCTAACGACAGTAAGATATACACGCAAGATTATAGATATGATTCAGTTGTGATATCAAAAAGGTAGAAAGGTCATGTGAATCGGATTAGGTGCATTGCCAAGTCGGAGAAGAAGTATATTTGAGACTTGACGATAACCTTATTAACGATATGGCGAGGTACTTCGAACCCCGGAAGGCTCGGTTTAAAGCAAGATAAAGGAAGCAAGCAGGAATACCAGATTTTGTGGGAAATTAGAATTACCCCAGATTAATAGATTATCATGTATTAAGGACTAAACCTCGGACTAACGGTTAAGACGCAGTAAGATTGCGGTTCGGAATGTGATTGTGTAAACTATGGAGAAGTTAAGAAATTACCGATACAACGACTCTAATCTAGTGTGGCCTAGAGATAAGACTCAGCAGATAGTCGTGGGCTCTCAATATAATGCCAAGTAAGGCCCACCCAAGATTGAATGTTGACTCCACATCACAAGAATGGCGAAATTTCCAAACAACGAGACCATATACATATGTGTATATACATTACTTCCGAATGTGGTGAAGTACAATGAAATGATAAGAGTAGGCAGGAGGTATTATTAGACCATAGAAGCAGTATATCATGTACGAGTATGAAATTTAGCAAGTGTGTCGGTGCATTATCACTCACAATTCGGTATGTATTGTACATAGTTATTGATATATATATGTGAGATAATAGATATCTTTGTGAGCAGCGCAATAGGGGTTACAATTACACAGATGCTGATTAGTGCTAGGAAGCATATACAGAGTGCACTGCGGGACCCCTTGCCAAAAAAAGAAGAAAAAGAGAAAGGAGAAGAGATGTGGCAGGTTGAGTATGACTTACGTATGAAGCCATAGAAACTGTCTCAGTTCCCAGTCATTGAGTTAATAGACATATGTTGTTGCCAGGTCTAGGCTTCAGAAGCTTACAGGTAGTAGCCTGGTGGTGGATTCGATAATGGAAACACGGTTAAACGGTCTCTACTTGACAGTGGCGCTGTATTAGCAGGCAAGCGTCCCTAAAAGATCAGTAACGTTATCGCATGTGCCAGAACTAGAATTAGAAACTGAATAGGCATACTTCATAGATTAGCAATACCAGAATTGTTCTAGTATGTTAAGTGGCCGTACATCGTTTTTCCAGCCTTGTAGGGGAGAGTCGGCCTTAGTCAACCTAGTAGTTATTACGTAGGGAAACACCCCGCAAGTCGGCCGACCATCCCGGTCAGGAGCAAACCCAGTGGGTACCCAAGGAAGGTCCATATCAGTAGTCGTGTGAGACTGTACTTCATTTAGTTCTCGTAAGGTATTTGAATACAGAGCCCTAGCAGCCCGATCTTGGCAAAGAATAGCTCATAAGATTGAGAATTTCCCCAGGAATAGCGGTATAAATCCAAGTGGATACGCTCAAAGCGTAAGAAATTGATAGTACCCTGCTAGTACAGTGTCTATTAAGACAAAGAGATCAGCAGACTCCCCGTGAAGATCCGGTGTGGCACGGGAGTAAGTTCGATTAAGCCCGGCTTTACGAGTTGTTCAAAGTAGAATAACAAAACGGTTAGATGCCTACAACTCTGCAGTTATGCATGAGGAAACTGGGAATGCTCTAGTAGGACATTTAGGGCATTGTTGAACTACTGCCACATTCAGGTCATTCAACCGGCTATTCGATTATTCCAAGGTTATGCAGCCGAGATTATTAGAGATCATGATCAGCTGCGGGATCCTCCCCGATCGAGATAAAGGCACAAGGTGCGCGGAGACGGTCGTTTAGGTTATCCCGGCAACAAGTAGCCTTGGCACCGCGGCCCGCGAGCCAAATAAGCTGCAGCTATACTGGTAGATTACCTGTCCCGGTTTCTCCGGCATAAGAAGCCGGTATGACCGTCAATTATATGCCAAGTTCTCTAAGCTATGATCATTATATCAGTCAAGAAGAGAAGATGAAGTAGCAAACACCACTTAGCTACAAATCCATTAGGAGTTTATACTTGCTGACCGAACAATGGGAGTTGAGTGAGGGGAGATACATAGTAGTAAATTTAGCCGTTCATGTAACGAAATGGAGGACAATGATGAGCATTAAGTGTACGGGTTGTACAAGTAATATAGTGGCCCTTTTTAGGCAGAATATCGAACACACGGGGTATTGGGCTATGGGGTAAAACCTTTTCGAGTGTTAATTTACTAAAACTCTAAGAATGAAGACAACAGTGTAAAGAGTTTTTATATTTTGAAACTATTTTTTTATACTAAGTAGATATTTATACAATTGAGTACGGTAGGAATGTGAGCATCTTGAGGCTAAAACGAACATGAAAGAAATTAATTATCGTATACATGGTTTATCTTTTCCTCCGGTTTCTGAAAATGGAACTTATGCCTATAGTTAAAACTCTCGTATTTAACCCAGCTTAAGAATCATGAACCTTCCCACCTACATTTCTGCTTGATAAGAAGAAATTCATGGCCTACCATACAAAATCGATTCCACGCTTGACTAATATGACTTTCGAGGTATATTTCTATCCTGAAGGTAAATCAATTCCCAATTTTCCCAAACCAAGAACAGATCATATCCTATTAATTCACAACTTTCCAGTTTCTTGCCCTCTCGGGTGAAACCGGACTTTTGGATTTACATTAACATTGGCGAGATATTAGCATTAGTAAGAACAAAAATTAAATAGAACAACCATAGAAGAAAAGATGAAAGTACCAAATAATCAATAGTACATTTCATTACAATAGTTCATAACCTCGGCAAGAAAGGGATTTAGCCACTCATTTGTGGATTGAACATCATTAAATGAATGGAAATCATGCAAACAATTGAAGAAAGAAGAAAGGATAGAGAAAACCCTAAGAATTTTCGTCTTCTGGCTACCTGTAACCACGTTCTTGCTCCACCAAGTCTGAATAATTAAAAATGAACCTAAGTGTTCTATTTATACTAGGGATAATTTTCCCGGAATAACAAGCAACGTGTCACGGAGTGTATCATGAACCTTGCCTCAGTGACACGGTGCAAGCGACTTTGGAAATTGGCCGCCCAGGTAATTGCTCCAACGTGGCACGGCATGCAACGGAGCATGCCCACGGCGTGCCACGGTGCAATCGCGGACCTCACTGGAATGTCAGGTCTGGGGAAATTAATTCCAACGTGCCACGGCTTGATCGCGGACCCTCAGGAATTTCTTGAATTTATAGCTCCAGACATAATGCATCCGCGATAGCAGCGTGTCACGGCTCCATCGCGGGCGCTGAGGTGCTGGCCTCACCTGCTTCCTTGCTCGTTCCAGAGTCCATCTCCATTCTCCCAACATGTCACTTAACTCCATAAAAGTGTGTTTTCTTTGCAAAGAAACTTTAATCATGTTGATTAGTATAAAATCACACTTCCATACAATTTACATGAGAATGTACACAGATTGTTTGACAAACAAGGCAAAAGCTATACATTTGAGTATCAATTTGGCATATAAATATACTTTTGATCACCACTACCCCACTTAAAATCTTGTTCGTCCTCAAACAATACCCATGCACCTCATGAAATTGATATCCCATCATGGCTACTTTGGCTCGACAATCAGGAGCTACGGTTATACGATTATATTCACAACAAATCATCAAGAAAACATATAAAATAATCATTACAATGACACTTAATAAATCAAGACCTCCTAGACTGAAGAATCGACTCTCGATATTGGCAAACTCATGCAAATTAGCTGACCAAGATATCCGACACGAATTTCATTCTTTTCTTCAAGCATGCGCCCTCACATCACAGAGAATTTCCCCCTCTTTTAGATCACGAACTACGAATCATTTCATGCAGGGGCATGTACTCATAATTTCACTCTCTCTCCCAAAAAGAATTCACATGCATCGGCATCACCCTTAGGCTTGCCTCTAGTGTATTACTCCCACTAATATAGGGCGCGTAATATAAGGTCACGTAGGACTTTAGGGGTTGTAATGTCGGCTATGGAACTAGTATATCTTGGGCTAACCAATATTAGCAACTAGCATCCTTAAGCGCTTTTTCAATACATCCCATCACATTCTGGACATATTTTCTTCCTTCCTCCTTTTCTTGAAGTCCATCTTTATTATTGTCACCCATTTCTTTAACACGAGACTAAACACAAAGACAAGTTATACAACTTTATTTCTTTTAGATCGCACGTACCTTGACTCTTTTCTTTCTTCTCATCACTTTTCTTTTCTTTTTTTCTCCCTTTCTTTTCTTTTCATTTCACTCCTTGACACTATGGGAAAATTATATATTTTCTTGAGCGCTTAAGAGCTTCGGTTTTGGTTACGGACCATGAAAAGAAGGGTTACTTAGTTCACACCCTTTTCGACAAAAGAAGAAAAAAATTATAAGGCTAAAGGCTCAGATAACTAGGATTTAATCTTCAAGGTGGATATGAAAAGGAAAACAGAAAAACTTTTGGTTAAACAAAGAAACGCCTACCATCCTTTCCTATACTACACTTCCTTCATTTCATTTTCGTACACACAACGGGAAAAGTTCTAGCCACTCCACAATAGCATGGAATAATCAAACCTCACTATACACTCGCTGCACATGCTCCAACTTGAGATGACATCCACGAGACTCTTTAATCAACTAGTACAAGAATTCAACATTAAGCCTCAATCACACCGAATCGAGTTCTATGGCATAAGTGTCTCACATATGTATATAAAAATTTTATGCTTTCTATGAATCATCTTTGCAGTATAAATATTATGTACAACACGCAGCAGATATTTGTAGCCATAGAGTAGCACATGCGTGTGTCCTGACCAACACACCAAAAATTTAAAATAACTACTCCTATCGACTTACGTTTCCCTTAAGGCAGTCGTCATCCATCCATCATAGGGAACGGTCACTATTTACGACTTCGGTTCAATGGGACTTTTCTTGGCAAAAGAACCGAAAACAAACTCCGAGAAACCCAAAAGTAAAAATAGTTACGAAAAAAAAAAATTTAAAAATATCGATAATTTCGACAAAACTATTTACACAACGGCTATGACATTCATAGCATAGCCAACTTCACAACAAAAAGATTTACAAAGCGAACATACACATCAAAACAAGGTCACATTAATTCCACACACGGCAACGAGAACAGGACATGCGATTATGTAGACAAGACAAAATTCGGCACCACCTAATACTCCCGGCCCACACTTAAAATCGAACTTGTCCCGGTGTTCGCTAATTACAAACGAGAAGGTGGGTGGTGAAACTCCCTGATCGGTCAAGAGGCTCCACTTCCTCCTCGAGTGGCTGCGCCTCATCCCCCCATGTCGAGTCTCCCCATCGTCTCCTCCCGACTCAACATCGGAATCCTCGCGCGTGTGTCCTCGTCGGTGAGACATCATCATCCACTGAGCTCCACAAAAAGTGGGCCCACACCCCGACATAGTGCCCTGGCATTTCGCCAAGGGTAATCTAAATTCATTTGCCACAACTCGTCCTCCGTTGCCGGTCTCAGCCTATACGTAGTAGACATGCATCCCGAACATGCGGGCCATGTCTTGGTCATCCCGAGCATGTCGCTCGGCTAAGAACTGGCCCGTAGTGGTGTCGGTTGCCTTAGTCTTTGTAACATCAATGGCACTCCGCTCCATGCGGGATGTAGTCTGGGCCTCACCGACCTCAAGGCCCTCGGGGAACGTAGTCGGCGGCAGCGAACCGTACACCATTGCCCTTGATCCAACGGGCCCTCTTCATGGCGGATATGATGCGTTGTAATCTCCCAGCGTTTCAGCAGAGCGCACGCTGGGCATACACGATCTAGAGTCACATCCGTCATGTGCAACCCAGGAATCGAAGCAGGCAAACAATTTTCAGCGGATCTTGGCTTCCCTTTGTTCATGCGTGAATAGGGCGGTGTCGATGATAACCCCTCTCCTTGTGCACACCAGCGTGCCGTAGAGTCGGGCTCCACACAATGTGCGTCGATATCCGCATAGGGTGAGTGATATTGGCTATTTGGAGTACACGTGAGCATCCGTGTTTTGCGCCCACTAGTATGGCATTGAGGTGGTGAGGCTCAAGTGTTACAATACGGCCCCTTGTCTTGATGGTGTGACTCCGAACGTCGGGTTCAGTTGGCATAGAACTCCCGAATTAAGTGCAGATTGCACTCCTTGGGCTCGTCAAAAATGAAGAGCGCCAGCTGTGACATCATCCAGTGTGCCATACGGGAACTCCTGTGCCAACGGGTCACACGTGCGATGTGCTCCCTCGAAGTATTTGTTCTCCTTGTGTTTTGTGTACCACTTCTTCCCTTCCTCGGTCACCCATCTTGTTCCATATTGGCGTGGCTGGGCCCGCGTAGAAGCTGGCTGGTGCTCTTTGAGATTTCTTGTTCCCAGTCTCAGCACGCTTCCTTGGCACACGTGTTTATGCGCCCTGCCCTTGTCCTGCCTGCTTGCCATTGTCCCTATCAAAGAAAACGAGCGAGTCAGTATCAGTCAAGTTAACTTAGCCCGACTAAGTTTGAGTTTGGCCTCCGCCACCCCACACTTAGTCTTCGGCTCTCATTTAAGCATTTCGGCAATATCATACTTACTGTGTTATTTTAAAAAAACATAAACAAAAAAGAAACCAAAAAACAACAAAACAACCAAAATGCCTCGTGCGTTCGGTGGAGTCGGCAGTATAACCTCTATGTACTAGTCGAGACTTCGTAAAGCTAATCCCAGCATACTATCGATAACATTTCATCACATAGCATAGCACAAAGACGAAAAGAAAAAAATATCTATCAACTCAACCTAAGCAATTCCCCAATTTCTATGTAATTCGATAATTTCACGCAATTCAACAATTTGTTCCCAGAAATCCATCGCTCTTTTAGCATTATAATGTTAAGCACAACGCCCAATTCAACTCACCCAACATACACAACCTAATTTTTCACCTTTCAAAATCACTTCAACTTCTTTTTATTCACATTTCAACCCTAGCTAACATTTTCGCAAGAATTCAATCCAACATGTATTTATCGCGTTCATATAATCACAACGATACGACGAACAACAATCAACAATAACTTAAATGAATTTAAGCTCAATTTATACTTAGGAGCCAAGGTTACCCACCTCTCATGCTCCAAATCGAAAAATTCATTAAAATTGAGATGAAGTTCGAATATGTACCTTAGAATTCGATGATATGAAGAAAAGTTGAAGAAAACTTCGTGCCTAGGTCCGTGCCAGGTGAGGGAAGGGAATTTTGGATGTTGTCGCAGAGGAGTGAAAAATGGGGAGAATGGGGGATTTCGGGGTTAAGGAGGTTTTCGCGGCAGGTTGCCGGTGACACGGTGTGACCGGCAACGAATAACACCTCAACGTGTCCACGAAGTACTTGCGGACGCCCTCCTCCGTGACACGGAGCCATCACGCAGGCTCACTATTTTGCCACTTAAAATTATTTTCTTACCTCGTCTTTCTCCTTTGCATTCCTTTGCATTTTCCCTCCGATCAACACAGCAATATGTCTTACAACAGAAATGGGTTAGAATTCCAAGGTTTTGAGGAACACAATATTTTATTTTTTTTATTTTTTTTATTTTTTTTAACATTTTTAATTTTCTCTTTTTTACTTTTTTATATGTACAATTATACAAACAACAATTCACGGGTTGCCTCAGTGCGGCGCTGGTTTCACCGTCTCGGCTCGGCGTCGTTTAAGCTCATTCCGCCCCTAGGGTGACGGACGTTTTCTTTCAAACACGTCCTCAGCCACAGTCAAGCTTACCTTTATCGGGGGGCTTTCCCATTAACTCTCGAGACTCAAAGCCACAAAGAGCAACATTCGGTTGCTCGAAGCACATTGATAGCCCAAAGGGGATTCTTCGTACATGGCCCGGGCTTGGTGGCCTTGTACACATGGTGCCTCTCCACCTTGTCATGTGCTCGCATAGTTAGTTGGCTGCAGCTACATCTCATTCATGCCCTCAAGGTGCCAAGAAAGGCCATCCCAAAATAAATGGGACTTACTGCGTCGGCTCAAATCAGCACAAAAAATTCTACCGGGAAGATTAGGGAGCCGACTTGCACTAGCACATCCTCCACAATACCATCTGGTCTTGCCAAGGAACGATCCGTGAGCTGCAAGATCAGCATTGTAGGTCTAGGACTCCCTAGCCCCAACTTCTTGAATCTGGAAATGTTGGCATCAAGTTAATGGTCACTCCCAAATCACACAAACCGCGAGCTTGGATACTTTGCCCGATTGTTATTTGAATTGTGAAGCTCGAGGATCTTTGAGCTTCATTGGGCAATCGGTTACGTATCAGAAAGTGCACTCCTACTGTAAAACCCATAGTAGCATATTAGAATTACTTTGCTTTTATTGTACGATGTCGCTATATACTTGGCGTATAGGTACTCCCTGCAAAACATCAACAAAGAGGTAAGTTAATGTGTACATGTTTAAGCACCTCCATGGGTTTCTTGAAACACGCCTCCTCCTTGTGCTTCTTTAATCGTTGAGACGGGGGTGGAGGTCTTTACGATTCCAGCATCCTTGTGCTTCCCCTCTCATCATTACACGCTCCCCTCTCCGCTTCTGCTACTCCCGACTGTTGAGTGGTCTTTCGGGTTCCACCTCCTTCAACTGCAAACCCTCCTCGTGGTCTGCATTCACTTGGGGTTGGGAATTACTGTGTCATTGGGAAGTCCTCCTCTAGGCCTTGTGTTACGGGCTCCGGCAAACTGCCCAAATTGATACTCCGGCGCCTTAGTAGCTAACGGTGTTCTTGACCTCGGCTGCCAATTTGACATAGTCGGCCTGCAATTGAGCTTGGCTAGCTATCAAGTGCTTGAACATCTCCTCAGCGGCCCAGGTGATGGTGTGGAGGAGGGCATTGTTGTTTCTAAATTGTATTGATAGTTACGTGTGGCCCTCCTTGATTCCTCGCGCCTGCGACTCGAACTCTGCCCCTCATGGTTGCTACCCCAAGAGAAATTCAGGTGATTCCTCCGATTAGAGTTGTAAATCATTCTATCTGCGGTGATTGCTCCTTTGTGCATTACCGACAAAGTTCACAGTACGGATTTGCTCCACAACACTCGAGTGAGTGTTCATTGCTCCACGCACACTTCACACCAAATGCATTTTGCCTTGCATTTACTGGGGCTTGAGACGACTCAAGTTCATGTTGCCGAAGTGGGTGTTTAATTGATCCTGCAAGGCGGCTATACGTAAATGATAGCTATAAACCCATCCACTTCCAAGACTCCAGCTGCTTTCCTTGCTCCTCCCCTTGAAGAGTCCGCATTCCACTCGGATTTCCACACTGCGAAATACGATTAAGCAAGGTAAGCTCTCATCTAGTCTTTTCTAATGCTTGTCCCAGTGCCGAATCGGCCAAAATTTTTGTGTAGGTTCCAAACCCTCTATAAGTGTGCACCAGCACATCATTGAATTGATGGTGATGAGGACGATCCTTAGCAGTGATTTGAATCTCCCAAGCTTGATACAGATTCTCTCCTTCTCTTTGTTTGAAACTTAGAATTTGAATTCTAAGCCTTGCTGTTTTACCGGAAGGAAAGAATCGGATCAAGAACATCTTTGCAAGATCATCCCATGTGGTTATAGAGTTTGGTGGCTCGGCTTTCAGCCACCTCTTGGCTTCTCCCAAAAGTGAAAATGGGAACAGTGTAAGCCTGACGTAACCTGTTGACACTCCAGCGGGGATGTAGTAATCATTTAGCTCTCCAAGAATTTTGAAGATGTTGTTGTGGATCCCTCGTGAGGAGACCTGTGAGCTGCCCGCTTGTGTGCGGCAAGGTACACCATGTTACATTTAGCTTGAACCTACCCTCCTGGCTCAGGTTTGCGGATGCTAGATGTGACATTACTAGCATGTGGGATTGCCACATCGCGGGCAGCCTGGCTGCCATTTCCTCGGCATAACACACGCCCTTACGGTAGTAGTTGTGGTTGCTCCATAATGGTTTGTCGAACATTTCAACTTTTTCCCTAGAGCTTCTCTCCGTTGGCGATGATACTGTCTTTCCGGCTCTAAGGATGGATCCACCAAACCTTTGTCTCTTGCCGGTGTTCAACAGAATCTGTGTACGCAAAATACGAGGCTAAGACCAAGTTGTCAGCAATAAAATATCGAAATAACCAAACTAACACTTATAAGAAAAATTAAATTTCACCAATTGCACAGTCCCGTATGGCGCCAAAAGCATTAGGCCGCAGTGTACGGGTTGTACAAGTAATATAGTGGCCCTTTTTAAGAACCGGAATGTCGAACCCACGGGCCCAGACTATGCGGTAAAACCTTTTGAGTGTTAATTTACTAAAACGCTAATAATGAAGACAGTGTAAAGAGAAATGTTTTTATATTTTGGAAACTATTTTATACTAAAGTAAGATATTTATACAATTGAGTCGAACTAGGAATGTGGGCATGCGAGGCTAAAACGAACATGAAAGAAATTAAATATCGATATACATGGTTTATCTTTTCTCCAAGTTGCTAGTCGGAACTTATGCCTATGGATTAAGTATTTAACCCAACTTAAGAATCATGAACCTTCCACCTACATTTCTGTGATAAGAAAGAAATTCATGTCCTGGCCATACAAACCGATTCCACACCCAAGATCACATAAGGCCATTTTGAACACACACAACCCAACAATTTTCCCAAACCAAGAAAAGATCATATCCTATTAATTCACAACTTTCCAGTTTCTTGCCCTCTCGGGTGGCTTAGGACTTTTGGATTTACATTAACATTGGCCAGATATTAACGTAGTAAGAACAAGAATTAAATAGAACAACCATAGAAGAAAAAGATGAAATAACCGGATAATCAATAATTACATTTCAATACAATAGTTTCTAACCTCGGCAAGAAGGGATTTAGCCACTCATTTGTGGATTGAACATCATTAAATGAATGGAAATCATGCAAACAATTGAAAGAAAGAAGAAAGGGATAGAAAACCCTATGAATTTTCACGTCTTCACAACTGCCTGCTAACCGCGTTCTTGCTCCACCAAGTGAGGAATAATTAAAAAATGAACCTAAGTGTTCTATTTATACTAGGGATAATTTTCAGAATAGCAAGCAGCGTGTCACGAGGTACATCGCGGAGCACTGCCTCCGTGACACGGTGCAACATGGAAGGCTTTCTGGAAATTGACCGCCTAGGTAATTGCTCTTAACGTGGCACACGCGGCATGCAGCCGGGCATGCCCGGCGTGCGGTGCAATCGCGGACCCTCCTTTGGAATGTCAAAGTGCAGGGAAATTAATTCCAACGTGCCTGCTCACGGCTTGATCGCGGACCTCACTGGAATTTCTTGAATTTATAGCTCCAGACCAGAATGCATCCCCATGATAAGCGTATACAGCTCATCGCGGAGCCCTTGAATTCCTAGCTTCTCCACACCCTTCCCCTTGCTCGTTCACGAGTCCATCTCGATTTCTCCCAACATGTCACTTAACTCCATAAAAAGTGTGTTTTCCTGCAAAACAACGCTAATCATGTTAGTTAGTAGCAAAATCACACTTCCATACAATTTACATGAGAATGTACACACATTGTTGGACAAACAAGGCAAAAGCTATACATTTGAGCATCGGTGGCATATAAATATGCCTGATCGGTTCATGAATCGGTAATTCAAAACACCGCGTGTCATCATTAGTTGTGGAAGTAAAGAATGGTAGTATAAGAATCCTGACCTTGTTAGCGGGGAAAGCGCGGATTTCCAAGTGGCCGGAGATGGAGTCTTTGCGTTATGAAGCCGTTTGCTGTGTTCCAAATGTATCAGGCCTCCCTTGACGAGATCATGAAACGAGTATGAAAAGAAATTGCTGGTGTAGCCAGAGTGTCCTAGCGCCAACGCGAGGTGAAAGCGAGAACATCGAAGCTAGGCGGTTTGACTCGGGATATAGTTTGTGCCTCACGGAAGTGGGAAGCGGTAAATATGGATTTTGTGGCAGGATTACCTCGTACTAGACATAGACATGACTCTATATGGGTGATAGTTGGCCAGTTGACCAATCGGCTCATTTCTGGCATTAAAAACTACCTTCTCGGCCAAAGATTATCTTGAGTTGTATATTCGAGAAATAGTCGGGTGCACGGAGTACCGGTATCCATTATTTGAACGGAGCCTGAGTTACGGCTAGATTTTGGAGTCGTTTCAGAGAGGTCTGGAGTACGCGAGATTATTTGAGCCTTGCATTTCCACCTCGAACGAGATGGACGAGGCTGAACGCACCATTGAGATGCTCGAAGACATGTTGCGGCGTGTGCTAATTTCGGTGGTAGGCTTTGGGATGGGCATTTGCACTAATTGGTTTGCTTTACAATAACAGGATTTGTCCTTTCAGCTATCCGGATAATTCTTCCCGAGGCATTACGGGCCAATGCAGATCGTCGATTGCATTTTGGTTTGAAATAGGAGAATCGGCATTGATTGGGCCGAGACATTGTTGGCGGTCGAGAAGAAAAGGTAAAGCTTATCGGAACGCCTACTGTTGCCACGGGCGCCCCGAAATCATATGCGGACGTGCGGCGCGAGGAGCACGAATTCGATGAGAATGGCTTGGGTATTTTTGAAAGTGTCTCAGATGAAAGGGGTGATGAGATCTTGTCAAAAGGTAAGCTCGGCCCAGGTTTGTGAGCCATGCTCAGTTCGCGAAGAATAGGCCAAGTGGCGTATCAAGTTGAACTTGCCTCGAAGGTGAAGAATCTTTTCATCAGGTCTTTCATGTATCCATGCTAAGGAAATGCTTAGGAGACCCGTCAAGAGCGGTCCCATTCTAGGATCATCAGTTACGGAAGAGCGGCCTACGAAGAGGTTCCCGCAGCTATCCCTAGGCCCGACAAATTCGCGAGATTGAGAACTAAAGATATTGCGTCGACAAAGTATTGTGGCGTAACGAGGAATGAGAGGATATGACGTGGGAGGCTGAGGAGGAAGATATGAAAGCTAGATATCCTCACTTATCCAGGCCTAGCTAGCTTGACAGTATGTCGTATTATTACCTATGCGGTACCTTACAGTTGTTTATATATAAGTGAGAAAGATTGATGTTTAGCTATCAAATGAATATTGTAGTATCGTGTGGAGTACCTAGTATTGGACTTTTCTGTGTTTCAAGTTTTCGGATAGTTCATATTACGGAGCTACGCCGAAATTTTCCTAAGTAGTCGGTTGAGATAAGTTGAGAAGTCCTCTGAATATGAGTTTTCATTCGGGGACGAATGTTCTTAGGGGGAGAATGTTACACCCCGTAGTTCTCGACACATAGATGGCTATTCGGTGTGTGGTTGGCGTATTTGAATGCCATACATGCTAGAAAAGGCCCGGGGAAAGATCGGACAAGCGCCAAGTCGGCGCGTCGCAAGGACAAAAATGCGACTATATTGCTTCCAGGAATGCGACTTATAGGTCCCAATTATATATAAGCTCCTCCGCGATAGCAGCGTGTCACGGAGGTGGGCCTCAGCGTTGGCTTTCCGTGACCGTTGGCCTTGACCGACACAGTATATAAAGCCCCGCCGGTTTTTAATGATAAAACATTTGGAAATTTCCATAGAGTCGCGAGAACAGGGAAACGCAAATATATATATATAATCGTTTGATTCTGTGCCAAACGTAGTCTAAACTCAAATTAACCTCAGGTATCGAGGTAGTTAGCAGCAGAGAGCATTCCAACGGATTTTGTTTCACGATATACGGCCCGGCCAGTCGTCGAGCTACCGGACCAAGGTAAGTAGAATTGCTCCAAACTAGTGTTAATGTGCTCCTAGCTGTGAAGTGAATACTTCTCCCTTCTGTACTTTGGAGAAATAGCAAGTTTTCGGCCAGTCTTCCGATAAGCCTAAATTTAGGCTATAATTATATCGGAAGTGACATCGTCCTTAGGAATAACATTGTATTTAGTGCTAATTGATGTATATATGAATGCGGTTGGGAGAAATAATTTGGGTGCTGACCGAGCCTTGTCCGAAAGTCGGATAACTCGAGTTAAGGTATGTGAAGAAGTTGTTCCTCGGCAAGTTAGTAAGTCCTTAGCTTTGTGAATCATAGTAAACTCCCTAGTATTTGAAACTCTCGGAGTTGAATGTTGAAAATTAGTAAGTCTAGTAAATGCTGGTTTGCATTTCGTATCATATTTCAGTCAGAAAGATGAAAAGCATCGCCAAGGGGCGAGTTAGCATTCAGTTGATATAGCTTATTGTATGATTACTTAAGCATGTTATAAGTAAAAAATGCAGATTTTAGAATATAAGCTAGTAAAAGTAAAACCGAGATAGGCAGAGATAGTATTATGGCTACGAGACTAGCCTCGGACGAGTTTGTAACACGGGCTAGCCATTCGGACAGATAGTGTCTTGGCTACGATTAGCCATTCGGAGCGGATAGTGTCTTGGCTACGGTGTAACGGTTAAGAAAGATTCCCGGGGCTCGGTATAATCGGTAAAGAATCGGCTTAGTAAAGAAAGTGAATAAGAGAAATCGATTTGGATAGTCTTTTCAGTTATACATGCTTGCTATTTATATGTGCTATTTGCTTATTTGAGACTTGTTGTGGCGTGAGGCCCCTTATTGAACGTACTCGCCGCCCCACAGGTTGTGTCGTGTCGCCCACGAGCGGGTGGTTGCGTCACTCCAAGGAGTGGCATGCCGTCCCAGCTTGGACGAAGATGGGATGAAGCTTCCCCATAGCAGTCTGATTATCATTAGAGTTGTCTCCACATTGACTTGTTCCGGGGAGAGCGGAGTGCGGCTCCGTTTGAGATAGCCCACGAGGAGAGTTCCAAGGAACCGAGACCCTATACATTGCACATGCATCACACAGAGTGTAGCTACGGTTTTGAATGGCGAGGGGAACTGGAGCCCTATCTGTTACTGTCTACACAGAAGTCCTCCGGACTCAGACACGGTGCTATTTATATCAGAGCTATGGCCCGAGCCGAGAGACCCGGGGGCGATAGAGGAGCTTTCAGTGAATGAATGAGTACGATGACTTATTTTGGCGAGGTTTTTGACCGGGTAGAAATTATATATAGATTGTTTGCTTACTTTGCCATCCGACATGGGGGTTGGTATTGGCTCTTGCTACTAGACCTTGGAGTCGTCGCGTTTGCGGGCGCCTCCACCTTGCTCGGTCACGAGCTTGGTCGGTTCTTACCGGTTTCTTCAAATTAGGTTATCTCTACCATACGAGATTTGCTAGATATACTATCTATATTCCAGTTTCTTTGCGGTTATGTTATTTCAGATTTGCTTTGCATACTCGGTACCAGCGTGCGCGCCCCGATGGGGCAATTGCATTACTTACTGCAGTATTCCACGAGACGGGGCGATCCCTCGTGATTCCCGGCCCGGCTATAGAGTCGTCGGCTCTTGTCATCAGATCTGATTTCAGAGGTGTAAGCTCTTTTCCCATTTTGATATGCAAGTATGGGTAGGTGGAGCCTGTCCCAGTCATTTCTGTGGCGCCTCAGCAGAGGCTTGCGAGATTGTATATTTATCTCCACAGTGGGATTGGCCCGGTCATGTGAGTCGTGCGGTTGTATAGTTGTTTACTATTTCTCTTTATGTTGGCCGTGATGGGTCGTGGCTTATCGGTAGTGGTGACCTTTAACATTCCGTAACTTTAAAGTATTCTTGTGTTTAAGTTTTAATGACTAGTCAGCCTGGTGGCCTTGTCGGCCCGCATAGGTTCACGTATTTGAAGTATGTGCAGTCGGCTATTATAGAGTGCAGTGGCTATAGGCGGATGGCGGGAGGCGTGTTTGCAGCCGTTATATAGCCCGTTTGTTTTTCGGGAACCTGAGATAGAGCTAGCCGGGCACCCCGGATGTGCCTCGGCCCACCGGTTAGTAGTCAGGTCGCTAGGGCACTGGTGCAGTCTTACCCCCAAGGCGGGCGTGACATAAACGAAAGTTGCAATTAGAACGAGATATCCCTACCTAGGTTTGACGACTTGTTCGATCAGCTTCAAGAGGCAGTTGTTTTGCCAAGGTAGATCTCGAGTCGGTATCATCAGCTTAGAGTCGAGAATGTGACATATCGAAAAAAGCCTTGAGCTTCGATACAGTCAATATGAATTCGGATATGCCACGCTTTAATATTGCCTACAACTTCATGATTTTGTCAAACCGGGCTTTCCAGCGGTACTAAGACAATATTATCACATTGAGAATGAGAAGTTGTCCTTATAGACCTTACCTGATTAGTTGCGAGAGACTGCGTCCATGCACAGCACACATCACTATTCATTATGACAAATCATTAATATAACTAATGATCTAATTATTATAACTTGAAAATAGGCAAAATGCTTCCCTTCAGTAAAGCTCCCAATGAGTGATGTTAAGACCTAACTAATAATAATATTGAATAATATAGAATGACCCATCCTCAGGGGACTCACCAACCGAGTGGGAGGTAACTCTGACAATCGACTACGAACGAGTGAGCCTAGGAGCTAGAGTCTTGTATCATGAAGCATTACAACACTTAAGTATGCGGTCAGTATGTGGAATGTACCGAGTATCCAAGGCAAGTAAAACCGCTTAAGTAAAATAAATCATTTAAAGCATTTCATAGCATATCACCAAGCTTTCAAATCTGAAGAAGGGCTACATGCATTCATTAAAATTAAAATCTTATAATGACATGACCATGCATATCTTTATAACATCACCACTCACTGAATGACTCAAAGATGAAACGTAACATTTTATGATAAAAGCTGAATAATGAGTCATACCTTGCTTTTAGAAGATGCATGTGAAAAGTAATCACCATGAGTAATGAATATGTAGATGCTGTATAGTATAGATAGTAGAGACTCGTCAGTTAACCGACATACCATGATAGAGCTTATGTGGTCCCAACTATCACACTCAAGTGGGTAGAGCCGTCCATAACCTTTCTAGGGATATGGACGATATCATGATATTGATATCAAGCTCAGGGCCAAATCGGGGCAGAATATCTCACAAGGAGGTCCCAATAATATAATAATATCGTCCTACGTTGGCGCGTAGTTCTGGGGCATAGGGTAATCGACCCTTAGCCCACTTGGTGCTAGACTCTTCTCCCAAGAACATGCAATGCCCTACGTCGTATATAATGAAGCTCAACATCGTCTTTTGACGAAGCTCAAGATGAAATCATGCATAACTCAACATCATATGAAACGAAGGTCAACATTGTCCTTTGACAAAGCTCAATAATAAAATCATGCATAAACTCGACATCTTATGAAAATGAAGCTTAACACTGTCCTTGAAAAGCTCAATAATGACATACATCTCAATTTCGAATTCATGTATATGAGAAGATTTAATTTGAAACATACCACAAGCTAATAATATGAAATTTGAGAGACATCGCTCCAAACAATGTGATAAGCTTATTTCGGGAAAATCTTCAATTTTAAAACATGTGGGCATTGCACAAAGCTTTACCATACTTGGATCTACTCAATTCATTTGAAAACAATGTCATAATCATGGGTAGATTTAGAAACATGCTTTTCACCATCAAATCTCATCATCATCATTCTCTTCTTTTATGAACTTCTCATCTATGGGAATTTAGTTTGAATTTAGAAAACATAATTTAGTTAGAAACAATTTTAAACCTTCCCAAGATTCACAATTCATCAATATAAATATAATCTAATCATACTCATGTATAGAGATTGAAGAATTATGCAATTGGATAAAAAAACCCATACTTGATCAAAGGTAATTTTCATGATTTGATAGAAATTGGGCATAGGTGTGGAAGAAGACACCAAGTGATAACCTTACATACACGGGAGGATGGTTTTACCACTTCTCTAATTGCCCAAGATGAGATTTCAATGGAAACCTTCTAAACTTGCTCTAAATCCTCTCTTCAAACTCTCAAGTTTTCATAAGATGTGGCTACGGATTAGCCAACGGTTAAAGAAAGATTTCAGAATCGGTATAGTCAGTAAGATTGATTTAGTACGAAAGAGATGGAATAAAATCGAGATTTGATTGGTCTTTTGATTATACATGCTTGCTATTTATATGGCTATTTGCTTGTTGAGACTTGTTGTGGCATGAGGGCCTGTTGAGCATCCTCGTCGCCCCAGGTTGTCAATCGTGTCGCCCACTGAGCGGGTGGGTTTTACGTCACTTTCAGGGGTGGCATGCCGTCCCAGTGGGCGAAAGATGGGATGAAGCTTTCCCATAGCGGTGTTCGGCATTACGGTGCGGCTCGGTTTCGGATAGCCACATTTGAGTTTTGTGTCCGGGGAACCGAGACCTATCTGTTACTGTACGTACATTCGATTCTTACGAGGTACAGCTCGGTTTTAGATGCTTAGTTGTTATTGTCAGGATCCGAGACCCTATCATTACTTGTCACGGAGTCCTCCAGGACAGAGACACGGTTATTTATATCGGAGGCCGAGGCCGGGCCGAGGCCCGGGGGCCGGTAGAGGGAGCTGAAGTGAGCGGATAGTGGGTGAGTTATTTTTGGCGAGGTTTTGACCGGGTAGGGGTCTGTAGATTGTTTGCTTGCTTGGTGCCATCCGACATGGGGGTTGGTATTGGCTCACCTTGCTACTTGTATATCTATTTATGTGTTATATACTAGCTACTAGATAGTAGACCGTAGCGTTTACGAGGTACGCCTCGCCTTATCGATGCAAGCATGATTCGATTCTTACAAATTTGGCCAGTGGATTACCTCGGGCCATACGAATTTCCCTGAATTTATCTTTGTCTTACTTCAGTTCTTTTCAGTTATGTTATTTCGATTTGCTTTGCATGCACCGGTACCCGGTGGTACGTGCCCGGTGAAGCGGCTTTTGCATTACTTACTGCCAGTACTCGCCAGACGGAGCGTCCTCGTGATTCCCGGCCGGCTATTGAGTCTCGGCTCTTGTCATCCAGTCTGATTTCCAGAGGTGTAGCTCTTTTACTTTTGATATGCAGTATGGGTAGGTGGGGGCCTGTCCGTCATTTATATCGTTGCTCATAGAGGCTTGCGAATTGTATATATTATTATCTGCTGTGTTAAGTTGGCCGTCGTGTGTGAGCCGTGCGGTGTATAGTTGTTTAGTATCTCTGTTTTTATGATTGGCCGTGTGAGCCATAGTTGATTGTAGTAGTGACCTTGCCGGTCACGTAACTCCGATATTTTCTGTTTGTTTAAGTTTGGATGACTAGTCGACATGGTGGCCTTAACTGTCGACGCATAGGTTCTGATTATGAGTATGTTGCAGTGAAATTTGTTATTACAGATGCAATTGGCTATAGGCCCGAATGGCCGGAGAGTTTGTGTTTCTGGCGGCTATATAGCCCTTTATTTAGGAACACGAGATAGAGCTAACCGAGCACAGATGTGCCTCGGCCCACCGATTAGTAGTCCGAATTGTCTAGGGCACAGGTACCGGTCATACCCCCAAGGCGGGACGTGACGTATAGGCCTAGTACATAGGAAATAACAGAAATACCCTTACTAAATTGAAAATTGCTCTTGGACAAAACAGCGGATGACCCAATTCGTTTGGAGGATACGATGACCCTTGGTATCTGTCCATGCTATGCACTTCCCAAGCCTTCTCTCAAAATTGAACCATGATTGACAGGACGACTCATCCTTAGATATAATGGGTCATCTAATCAGTCGTTGATTGCCTTCTGAATCTTTTGAATTTCCCCATGATGAGTCTCACCACGCGACTCGTTGTTGGCTCTAACCCGGGCCAGTGGTATGCGTCTTGTCAGAATCACTTTAGGTATTTAGGATCCCTTGCCATGACTCATGAAAAAGGATCATTGCATGCCATGACGTGTCGTTGTATGACCCTTCATATTCCCCAAATGCTAAGCCATTCTCTTTCCACGACAACAAATGACGACTCGTTGTTTCTTACAACGAGTCATTACATCAATTTTCACTTCCAACGCCCTTTCCGAACACCTAAACCCTATTGCTAACAACGGCTCGTGGTTTGCAACCACAGTAAATTACTCCACTCGTCTTGTCTTCTTTTCCCAGTTTTTGCAGATTTCAGATTTAAACTTTCGGATCTTATTCTTAGGCACCTTGGGCTATTACAATATCTCCCTCTCAGGAACATTCATCCTTAAATGCTTGGAAAACGAAGAAAACAAAAACATGCAATTATCATCATCAAATATTGATCATTTAAACCGAAAACTGGCGGAATGACTACCTCCGAAAAGAACTACATAGCTGAACTGAATTCGGACATCACACACATCTATCATAACATAAATCAAACTTGTGCACATGAAATGAACATGGATATTGTTTAGAGAATTAGGGCAAAAATTGATACCTCAAAGCGACGGGGCCGTGAGAACGAGGTGAGGTATTTAGCCATCATAGCCGCTTCGGCTTCCTAAGTAGCTCCCTCAACGTGTTGGTTTCTCCATAACACCTTCATCGAAGCTACTTATTTGTTCCTCATCCTCTTAACTTGACGGTCTAGGATTGCAGAAAAGTGGAATTTCCTCATAGCGAGGCTAGCTCCTACACTAACGCTTTCCAGGACAACTAAAGCTGATCACCCAAGCACTTTTTTAAGAGCGATACATGAAAGACGGGATGAACTGAAGATAACTCTAATGGCAAGTCCAACTTATATGCTACCTTGCCAACTCTTTTCATAACCCGGTAGGGGCTAACATAGCGAGTTGAGTTTTCCTTTCTTTCCAAACCACATGACTCCTTTCATAGGAGACGCCCGAGAAATACCCAATGTCCCTTGAACTCCTAACTCTCTCCTCCTAACATTATACGACTTTTGATGACTCTGGCGGTTTTCCAGCCTGTCCTTATCAGCGAACTTTTGTAGCCTCGTAGAACTAAATGCAGTGCTATGCATTACCTCACACCAACCTCTGGCACCATCGATAGGCCGATCTGCACCTCCGCTAGTAAAGAGCCTAAAATGGTGCCATCTAGAAGCTGGAATGATAGCTGTTATTGTAAGCAAACTCAATCAAGGGCATGTGATCATCCAAACTACCTTTAAAGTCCATCACACAAGCTTTCAACATGTCCTCGAGGTTTAACGCACGAATCCCAGACCTTTTTGGAAAGGCAGCCAAAATTGAGAGGTAAGCGAGTACCTTGGTGTGAGATAATAGACAAGGGCACCCCATGCAATCGCACCAATTCCTGGATATACAGTTTTGCATAATCATCCAGATCTGTGGTTTCCCGGTAGGAAGTGTGCAACCTTAGTCAACTTTGTCCACCACCAGCTCCCAGTATAATCATGAGTGTCGGCAGTACGAGGTAGGCTGTAATAAAATCCCATAGTAATCTTCCCACTTCCAAGTGGGAATGCTAATATTCTAATTACGCCTCCCGGACTTTGATTCTCGACTTGTTGACAGTTCGGGCACTTGGCTATGAATTACGCATTATCGCTTCTTCATGTCGTTCCACCAATATACATCCATAAATCATATTATATCTTGGTAGCTTTTCGTAGGATGAATGAAATACCTAGATCCATGTGCCCTGCGCAATATACGGTCCCTCAGAAGTATCAACATTTTGAATATATAGACGGCCTGCCGCGGCATCCCATCTCCCCCTTGGGAGAAGACCTCAACCTTCGTATTCCAACGACTTCCTTTATCTTTACCAAATCGAGATCCTCATCTTGTTTGGCTTTCACATCCATCACCAAGGATGATTCTGAACCATTTGCGCTAATAACACCGCCATTGGTCGAGTCGACCAATCTAACTGCCCCAACCTCGAAAGTTGATGGACATCTTTCATCAACTCCTTCTTTCTCATATCCATGTAGGAAACACTCTCCATAGAGAGCCTACTAAGTGCATCCTAGCGGGTGGTGAAGGACACTCATGTCATAGTCCTTTAGTAGTTCCAACCACCAACTTTGCCGAAGATTGAGATCTTTCTGCGTGAACACATATTGCAAGCACTTGTGATCCGTGAATATATCCACATGGACCTTACAAGTAATGCAACCACATTTTCAATGCGAACACCAAGTATAAGCTCAAGATCATGGGTCGGAGTAATTTTCTCATGGACTTTCAACTATCGTGAGGCATATTCTATCACTTTTCCATGATGCATCAACACAAACCCATGTCCAATTCTCGAAGCATCACAATACACCACAAAACCCTCGGGTAAGGTCAACACTGGTGCTAAAGTGAGTCGAGTCTTCAACTCTTGGAAGCTTTTCTCACAAGCCTCCGACCATTGGAACTTTACCTTCTTCTAAGTCAACTTGGTCGCTTGTTGTACGCAATTGATGAAAATCCCTCAGCAAATCTCCGATAGTAACCCGCCAAGCTCAAAAAGCTCTGATGTCGATGGGTTCATAGAAATGGGCCAATTCTCTTCACCATCGATTTTTGAGAATCCACCTTATGCCCTCACTCGATACCACATGGCCCAAAAATGCCACAGAGTCCAACCAAAATTCACCTTTTGAACTTGCATACAACTGATGATCCTTGAAGTGCGAAGCACTATTGTCCAAGTGGCGGCATGCTCCTCCTCGCATCGAGAGTATATAAGGATGTAATCAATGAACACAATCACAGACATGTCCAAATATGCCTTAGACACCACAATTTCATTAGATCCATAAAAGTTGTAGGGAAATTGGTTAGTACAAAAGATATAAAAACAAATTTGTAGTGACCATACCAAGTCTAAAGCGGTTTTAGGATGTCCTCTCCGAACCTAAAATTTGGTGATACCCGGTCTGAGATCAATCTTGGAAAAACACTTGGCACCCTGAAGCTGGTCAAACAAATCATCGATCCTAGGTAAAGGTTACTTATTCATAACGGTGACCTTGTTTAGCGTCGATAGTCAATGCACATTCAAAAGTATGAACCATCCTTCTTAGGACAAATAACATTGGTGCACCCCATGGAGACTTACTCGGCCTAATAAAGCCCTTATCTTTGGTCCTTCAACTGATCCTTCAACTCTTTAGCTTTGCTAGAGCCTTCTGTAGAGATTGGAATAAATATAGGTTGCGTGTCGAAGATCTATATGAAATCAATCTCCGCTCGGGAGGAACACTTGGAAAATCATCGGGGAAAGACCTGCAGATACTCACGTACTCTTGTAGCCGGGTTGGATAGTCGGGGTATCGGGCTCAACATACTTAACCCTAACTAGATGGTACATGCAGCCCTTGAAATCTCATCTTCCTGGTCCTAGGTAGAAATGAATCGACACAACGAGCTGTTGAACTACCCTTCCATTCCTGATGGCTCACCAAGATATCTAAGCTCTACCACTGGGGTTCTACAATTAACTGAAACTTAGCATGAAAATAGCCAATCCATGCCAAGAATAACATCAAAATTGATCATGGCTAACTCTATCAAGTCTACTAAGGTGACCCCCCATGAAGGACTAGGATTGGGCAACCTCTATACACCCGTCGCTATAGCGAGTCACCTACTAGAGTGGAATGCGAAGGGTTACGCCGGGCTCGGGGCCCGACTGCGAAGCTGCGGCAGCATATGGTGCCACCAAATACATATCCCCCGGATCTAACAAAGTATAATACATCAATATGGAAAACTCTTAAAATACCATTAACCACATTCGAGGAGACTTCCTCCTCCTGGCAGGAAGCTAAAGCATAAGTCTGTTCTATGTGTTGACTACCAAGTTTGTGCTATTAGATGCCCTGATGTGCAGAGCGTGGGGGAGGGGCTGAACTAGAAAGTTTGGGCCTCGGCCCCCAACCTAATCTGCCTCACAGTTGGAAAATCTCGAAGCATGTCCCGAGCTTTCCACAACCAAAAACAAGCACTGAACACCTTGAAAGCTTTGGCCTATGTGCCCTCTATCACATTTGCGATAAAGCGGGATTCATAATCCGTGGAGTGCTGTTTGCTCGACCCCTCGAGCGGCAGCTCGACCTCTTTGATCATGTCACGGACCTAGATGGCACACTCAATGTCGAAGGTGTCGGGGGCGATGATCTACGGGTGATGCGCTGTCGGGCGCACCAGAGACCTCTGCGAGAGAATCTGTGATCCTCGATCCTATCCCTCTTGGCCTCCCGCTCTCTCAAATGTGCCGCCTCTATATGATGAGCGTACAATACCATGCAAGGAAAAGTCCATATCCTGTTGAAGCATATAATCGGCTCTCCTTGTCCAAATACCTGCTATACAATGCACAAATATGCTCACTAATGCCCTCTTTGGTCAATAACTAACTCTGAGGAATATTTCGATAAGTGCGTGAACTCAAGGGAATACTATTGCATTGTCATCCTTCCTTACTTCATGTTCACAAACTCAACCGCCTTCAACTCCCTCATCTCTCGAGGAAGAACCGATCTAAGAATGCAACACAGAAACTCCTCCCACATGATCGAACCCGCTCCTACGGCCCTTCTATTCTTCCATTGTCGAAACCAGATGTCACGCTTCAACTACTATGAGGCCAACTTTTTCGCACTCAACACCTACTCACCCCCATGAATTGGGTGATCTTGACAATCTCATCAATGAAATCATGTTGGTCCTCATCTACCTTGGACCCCAAGAACTCGGCAAGTTCATCCTCAAGAAGTCTCGACTCGGTCGGCTCTTGCATTGCCATTGTGGAACATGTAAGGACCTTACGAGATCAGCCTAGCGGTCAAGGCCTACACGCAAGAATCTGAATAGCGCCCCGGAACTCAGCATGAGCGGATCACTCCGGTGCCTGAGGCTCCTGAACTGGTGGGGCTAGGCGATGCCCATAACCATTTCCATCTTCGGGGCCTTCACCACCTCCGTTTCCTCCTTCCATTCATTCTTCGAGGATCCATGCTTACGCAATCGCGAGTAGCATGAATTATAAGGAAAGAAAGACTTTTCATGCTTCCAACATAGATCATGAAAAGGAAACATTTCCTAAATGTTTCGTAGACTCTTCATCATAGGTGTGGCGCACTTTGCACATCCCATGAAAAAGATACACATAACGTGGCTTTCGAGACACCTAGGACACTTGAGCCTATGACTACGATACCAAGTTTGTCACGACTCGAACGGAGGCCTTGATCGTAGACACGGGACAACGGACCCCGATAGACCCCAATTCAACCCATGGCATAAGCATACATCTAACTCATTCGATAAACTGAAGAAATCATCAATATAACTTCGAGCGGAAGTCTAATTCAACATAATATCAAAATAAAATTCGAGCTAACACATACATAAGTTTTGAAAAGCACATGTCTGGATGAGTTGATGGGACAAGACCCCAACTAACTCAACAATACTAAAACTGAAAATACATAAGGAAACTGAATGTCTAGCCCTCGAAAAATGAAGACTCACCAACCAACTAGGAGCTAATCGACAATCGACTACGAAAGGGAGTGAGCCTAGGAGGCGGGTCTAGTATCATGAAGCTTGATACAACGTAGAAATTATACGGAGGTTAGTATGTGGGATGTAAGGTGTATACAAGGAAAGTAAAACCGCTTAAATAAAATAAATCATTTAAAGCATTTCATAACATATCATAATCTTTCAAGTTTGAGAAGAAAGGCTACATGCATTCATTCTGAAATTGAAATCTTATCATGACATGACCATACATAGCTTTATAACATCATGAATCCCACTTTCGAATGACTCAAAGTTGAAACATAACATTTATGATAAAAGCTGAACAATGAGTCAAACCTTGCTTTTAGAACATGAATGTGAAAAGTAAACACCATGAGTAATGAATATGCAGATGCCGAATAGTATGAATAGTGGGGAGACTGCGTCACTTCGCCGACATATCACGATAGAGCTTATGTGGTCCCAACTATCACACTCAAGTAGTAGGAAACCATCCCATAGCCTTTCCGGGGGCTATGGATGATACCATGATATCGATATCAAGCTCAAGGGCCAATAGGACCGGGGATAGCTTAGAAGGGAGGTCCCAATAATATAATAATATCATCCTACAACGCGTAGTTCTAGGGCATAGGGTGATCGACCCTTGGCACGCTCGGTGCTAGACTCTTCTCCCAAAAACATGCAATGCTCTACATCGTACATCGAGCTCAACATCGTCTATTGACGAAGCTCAAGATGCAATCATGCATAACTCAACATCGTATGAAATGAAGCTCAACATTGTCCTTTGACAAAGCTCAATAATGAAATCATGCATAGACTCGACATTATATTAAAATGAAGCTCAACATTGTCCTTTAACAAAGCTCAATAATGACATACATCTCAATTATGAAGTAATGCATATGAGAATGTTTAATTTGAAACCTACACAAATAATAATATGAAATTTGGGAGACTTCGCTCAAACAATGGGGTAAGCTTATTTTGGGGAAAATCATCATTTTAAATAAACATTTGGGCATTTCCCAAGCTTTACCATACTTTGGATCTACTCAATTCATTTTGAAAACAATATCATAATTCATATGGTAGCTATAGAAACATGCTTTTCATCATCAAATCTCATAATTATCATCATTCATCATCATTATCTTCTTTTATGAACTTCTCATCCATAGAATTTAATTTCATAATTTAGAAAATATAATTTTAGTTGTAAACAATTTAAAATCTGCCCAAGCTTCAAAATTCATTAATATAAACATAATCTAATCATACCCATCATATAGATTGAAGAATTATGCAATTGGGTAAAAACCCATTCTTGATAATAGGTAATTTTCATGATTTGATAGAAATTGAGCATGTGTGTGGAAGGATTCACCCACTCTAAACTCTACATACCTAGGAGGGATGGTTTTACCACTTCTCTAATTTCCCAAGATGAGATTCCAATGTAAACCTTCAAAATTTTCTCTAAATTCTCTCTTCAAACTTTCAAGTTTGCATGCATGGAATGAAAAGGCTTATGATAGGTTTTCCCCTATTAAAACCTATAAAGCGAGCCATAAATGACGTATTATAGGCCCGGTACTTAGGAAATGATAGAGATATCCTTGCGAATTCGTAGAAAATTGATCACTAAACCAAACAATGGATGACCCAACGTGTCATTGGAGGATACCAGGACCCGTGGTATGCATGCATGCTATACTGCTGCTCAAGCCTTCTCTCGAATCGGACCATAGATAGGCAGACGACTCGTCCTTAGATCTAGCAGGTTGTCTAATCAGTTGTTGATTGCCTTCTTGAATCTTCTGAATTTCCCCAAGATGAGTCTCACCAAGACTCGTTGTTGGCTCCAATGGATCGTGGTATCCATCCATCATGTCCTGCTGGGGATTTAGGATCCCTTACCACGACTCATGACAACGGATGGATTGGATGACTGTTATATTCCCCAAATACTTAAGCCCATCTCTTTCGCAACAACAAATGATGGCTCGTTGTTTCTTATAATAGTCGTTACATCAATCGTTACTTACACTGCCACTCGAACACTTGAACCCACAGCGCATAACAACGGCTCGTGGTTTGCAACCACGAAATCGTTACTCCATAAACCTATGTTATTTTCCCAATTTTTTACTTGATTTGATTTAAACTTTTGGGTCTTATTCTTAGCACCTCTGGGAGTATTTCATATGTTCATCATTGTATTTATTGATGAAAATCTGGTATACTCCAGAAATGAGGAAAGAACATGCTAACCATCGAGGATAGTGCCACAAACACTCGAAGGCGCAGTTTTGCTAAATTTAGCAAATGTGAATTCTAGTTGAAGTCTGTAGCTGACTCCTTGGTCGTGGTCTCAGGTGAGGTTATTCATGTAGATCCTTAAAAGATAGCAGCGGTGAGAAAGGCGCCAAGACCTACTCCCCAACGGATATCCGAAGTTTCTAGATTACAGCTGGGTTATTATCGATGATTTGTAAAGGATTTTTCTCTAATGCATCTCCTCTGACTAAGCTTACTTGAAAAGGTGATGTTTTAGTAGTTAGATACGTGTGACAAGAGTTTCTAGGAGTTGAAGACTCGACTCACTACCGCTCCGGTTTAACCTTACCGGGAAAAATGGATTCAAAGTATATTGTGATGCTTCTAGAGTTGGATTCGGTTGCATTCAGATGCAGTGGGGTAGGTTATAGCTTACGCCTCCAGACAGCTCAAGGCTCATGAAAAGGAGCACTACCCGACGCATGACCTTGGGTGGCGGCGGTAGTGTTTGCTTTGAAGATATTGAGGCATTATCTTCATGGAGTTCACATGGATGTTTTCACCGATCTGAGCCTTCAGTATGTGTTTAGTTAGAAGGATTTGAACCTTCATCAGAGGTGTTGGTTGGAGTTGCAAAGGATTATGACATGAGTGTGCTATAACACCTAGCCAAGGCCAATGTGTTGGCGATTCCCTAAGAAGGATGTCGATAGGGGAGCGTTTCCCATGTTTGAGAGGAAGCGAGAAAAGAACTGGCAAAGATATTCACAGGTTAGCATGGCTAGGAGTGCAGTTGGTTGATTCAGCTGAGGGTGGAGTAGTTGTGCAAAGTGGGTCAGATTCCTCATTAATTGTTGAAGTTAAGTCAATGCGGGATGAAGATCCCCATATTGCTTAAGTTGAAAAGCCAGTTCTCGAAAAGAAGTGGAGGCTTTCTCCAAAGGGGAGATAGGTGTGCTTTGTTACCAGGGCAGACTTTGCCTTGCCAGATGTAGGTGAATTAAGACAGAAAATAGTGGTGGAAGCATAGCTCCAAATATTCTATCCACAAGTTCCACTAAAATGTATCGCGACCTACAAGGATATCTCACGAGTGGAGGCATGAAAAGACACATTGCGGGTGGCCAAGTGCCCGAACTTATAGCAGGTTAAGGTGGAACATAAGAGACCTGGAGGTATGACTCAGGATATCAGCATACCCACATTAAAGTGGGAAGAAGTGAATATGGACTTTATTATAGGTCTACCTCATGCACAAATTCGGCAACATGACAAAATTTGGGCGATAATGGATTGGATGAACAAGTTAGCACATTTTCTCCCAATTAAAACTATAGACTCATCTGAGGATTATGCTAGGTTATACATCCGGGAGTTAGTTAGACTGCATCGGGTACCCTTCTACATTATTTCAAATAGAGGTACCGAGTTCACCACCGTATTTTGGAAGTCATTTCACAAGGACTCGGTACTCTGGTCAAGCTCGGCACAACTTTTCACCCTCATACCGATGGACAAGGCGGCCAGGACTATTCATACCCTAGAAGAATGTTGAGATGTTGTGTGATGGACTTTAAAAGAAGTTGGGATGATCACCTAA
This sequence comes from Datura stramonium, assembly GCA_018107945.1. Classification (NCBI taxonomy): domain Eukaryota; kingdom Viridiplantae; phylum Streptophyta; class Magnoliopsida; order Solanales; family Solanaceae; genus Datura; species Datura stramonium. The sequence continues at coordinate 492,902 of JACEIK010000215.1, read as the reverse complement.
CTCTCATCGAGTTTGCGTACAATAATAGCTACCACTCCGGTATTCGAAGATGGCCCCATTTGAGGCATTATATGGTAGAAGGTGTAGGTCTCCTATAGGGTCGTTAGTAGTTGGTGAAGCTACTTTGATGGGGCCCGAGTCGATCCATGAAGCCATACGGGAAGTGCAACTTATCAGGGAAAGGTTGAAAATATCTCGAGCCGATAGAAATCATATGCTAATGAGAGGAGGGAGAAGTTTGAATTTACGTAGATAATCGAGTTGCATTTCACCCATGAAGGGATGGTGAGGTTTTAGAAAGGGAAACTTAGTTTGAGATATGTAGGACCCTACAGGATTCTAAGGCGAATTGGTAGTGTGGCATATGAGTTAGAATTACCTTCAGAGTTAGCATATGTGCACCCAGTCCTCCATGTGTCACTATTGAAGAAGTGCATCGGTGATAGGCTGTTGTGCCATTAAAACGGGTGTGGAAGTGAAGAGTGAGTCTCTCCAACGAAGAAGTCCTAGTTTAGATCCTAGACCGCAAGTCCATAAGATGAGGAACAAGGAAATCGCTTCAGTGAAACTCTGTGGAGGAACTGTTATACCCCAGCTGAAAGATCGGACCCGGGAGTTTAAACGGAGAAAAGGCGAAAGTGCACGTCACAAAATGAGTAATTCTGTGACCCGTGAGGAGGGACCAAGTGGAAGTGTCGACTCGTGGTCAAGGAAATATGAGTGTGGTCTGGGAGGGGTCACCACGAAAGACCATGAGTCATGGTTAGGACACACGACTATTGGAGTCACCACATGTAGTGCGGACTAGAGATTTGGCTAGAAATCATGGGCGGAGTGGGGATCATAGGTGGAGACCATGGTCGTGGTCCGCCACCATCATTTGTGGGGTCCCTCGTCGGATCCCCTAATGGAATTGGCAGTGGACTTAATGGTTTGTGTCCACGAAGTCATGGCATCTGAGGACCGAGTCGTCCAGGTCTCTCGTGGGGAGCGACGGAGTCAACCGAATCCTGCGATTTAAGTAAGGGTCTTTACGTAATTCCTATACTTTAAGTCTAAACTACGTCGTTTTAAGCTATGAAAGGTGGGTTTAAAAGAATGGAAGCTATCCTAAAGTCTTCATTCATGCATGCAAAAGAATAAAGAAGTGATAGAGAGGTGATCAAGGGTGATTCAAGGTTATCTCCTTTAATTTTCTTTTGGGCATTCAAAGAAGAGTAAGATTGTACCTCAACGGTATGTAGGGTTATGAATGGGTGGTTTCTTCCACACCCAAGCCCAATCCCTCTCTAAAAAAGTATGAAATTCCATGATTTATCTATGGGGTCTTTACTCAAATGAAAGAATTATCTATTTCTACACATGGGTATGAGTTGATTATGATACTATTATCAAATTATGAAGCATGGGAATTCTTTTTATAATGATTTCAATTACAAATTATGTTTCTAGTCTTATGAATTGTAAAGCCCATTGATGAGATGCTCATGAAAAGTGAGATTTGTTATGTATATGTGATAATAATGAGATATTATGATGAAAATCGTGATTTGAAGCTACACATGTTTACAATTATGTTTTTGATGAGGTGAGTATTTGTAAGTATATAGCTTTGGGAAATGTCCACACGTTAAGTATGAAATGATGATTTTCCCGAATTAATCTTACCACATTGTTTTGTACTGAAGACTCTCAATTTTATATTCTTAGCTTGTGGTATGTTTTGAGCTAAGTCTTCAAATGCATAACACCACCTGCAAAGGCTCCCCATTATGCTTTCAGCTTATGGTATGTTTTGAACTAAAGCTTCTCATATGCATGATTTCACATTTAAGATGTATTTGATTATTATTGCTCCATCAATGAGCAATGTTGAGCTCCGTTATAAACAATGTAGTGCATATCAATGGCTTTGGGAGTATGGTCACAACACTTAGGAGTAGGCTATGGGTTGATCACCGCATGCTTCGGAACTATGGGCCAACGTAGGTTTATACAATTATATGATTTGGGACCTCCCTTGTGAGCATTCCCTGCCCGAATAGGCCTTCAACTTGATATCGATATCATGGTAGCGTCCTTAGCCATGACAAGATTATGGACGGCTACTACGCCCACTTGAGTATAATAGTCTAGTGACACATGTCTCTAACCATTAGTATGTAGGTTAGACAAGTCTCCCATTGTTCCTCATGATTTCATATATGAATATTCATTATTTATGAGATTTGTGTAAATGCATGTCTGAAGAAAGGTTTGACTAAATGTTCGCTTTTACTATAAATTTTAGAATTCAACTTTTTGAAGTTTCGATTCGGTTATGACGTTATAAAAGTTATGTTATGTCGTGTTATGAAGAGATCATGATTTTAGATAGAATGCACGCAAGCCCTACTCTCAATTTATTAATGTTTATGTTTAATTTATAAATTGCTCTTAAATGAATTTACTTACTTTAGCGGTTTTGCCTTGCATACTCGGTATATTCCACTGACCGCATACTTTGTGTTGTATCATTTCATGAGTACGGGATCGATTCTCAGATTTATCCCGCTCTCAATCAACCTCGGAGTTAACGTTGCTTTGTTGGTGAGTCCTCATCATCTGAGGACTAGACTATTAAGCTTTTCTTTATGTATTTAAGTTTCAGCTTGTTGAGTTAGTTGGGGTCTTGTCCCATCAATTCATCTTGTTTAGAGGCTATTCAGACATATGTATGTATTTAGCTTTGAATTTCATATTCTGATGTTATATCCTAGTTAGACTTTCTCTATGATTGTATCATTGATTATTCGGTTTCTTGATTAAATTAGATTCGTGCTTATGCCATGGGTCGTCACGGGGCCTCTCGGGGTTCCTTGTCTGTGTTCACGATCCTGGTCACGTTCAGATCGTGTCAAACTTATGACGAAGAGGCTACGAGACATTTAGGAAATGTTCCTTTTTTCATGATCTATGTCATGTGATGAAAAGTCTTTCTACCCTTATAATTCATGCTATTCGCGATTGCGGAATCATGGCTCCTAGAAGTATGAGCGGAAGGAGAAATGAAGATGGTGAAGGCCACGAAGATGGACATGATCATGGGCATCGGCAGCCCCACTAGTTGAGCCCCAAGCACCAAAGTCGGTTGCCCATGCCGAGTTAGGGCCGCTATTTGGGTACTTTGCGGGAGCCTTGACCGCTCGAGCAATCAGCGGCGGCTCGAGTCGGGGACCATAAGGATGAACCCACCGGAGCTCCTTGGGTCCAAGGTAGATGAGGACCTACATGAGTTTGTAGATGATATTATCAAGATCATCCAAGTTATGGGTGAATAGTCTTGAGTGCCTTAGGAGTTGGCCTCTTATCGAGTTGAAAGGGTAGCACATATGCGGTTTTAACCAATGGAAGAGGATAGCGAATTCGCAGGAGCAGGTCTAGCCACTTGGGAAGAGTTCCATGTTGCATTTCTAGACCGGTTCTTCCCTCGAAAGATGAGGGAGTGGAAGACAGGCGAGTTCGTGAATTTGAAGCAAGGAATGAGCGTACAAGGTATGCCCTTGAGTTCACTCACCTTTTGAAATATGCCCGAGTTGGTAGCAAATCGGGGGATGGGTGAAATAGATTCATCCATGGAGTAACGGGCTATTTTGACAGGATTGTAGGGCCATCACGCTCGTCGGGATATGGATTTCCCATGGATAATCTTATCGCCCAAAAGATGGAGGTGGCACATTCGAGAGAGGAGGCCAAGAGGGCCAACACCGAGGACCACGAATTCTCTCAGCAAAGGTCCGATGGTGGGCACCGGCCGGTAGACCCACCGAGAGATCATCAGCTTAGGCATCTTCGGCATTGAGGTGTGCCATGAGGCTATACATGATCGAGAGGCGAGCATCGGACTCGAGGGTCGGAAGCGACGAGACCCGAAAATTCAAGAAGCATCCCAACTTGTCGCCGAGATGTGGTCGGGGGCACACGAGGCCGGTCTTGTTTGGTGTGGGCAGCCGGACACATGCCGAATTGTCAGCTGCGAGACGAGGATCAGGGTGAAATGAGGCCTAGCATCTATTTCAACGGCCCATCATGACCACGCCCAACATATCGGGGGCATTTACTAGCACGGTAGCGGTGGCGCAGGCAATTCTATGCTTTAGCATCATCAGAGGCGAGGTCTCACGGATGTGGTCACTAGTATGTTTTGAGTTTTCCATATTGATTTTATGTTTGTTAGATCGGGGGCTACCTTGTCTTTTGTGACACCTTATGTGGCCGGTAGCTTGGAGTTAGTCTCGAAGTCTTGTCGGAGACCCTTATCGAGTTTCTACTCACAGTAGGTGACTTCCGAGTTATATGTAGACGGGTGTATAGAGGTTGCCTAGTCTCAATCCTTTATAAGTTCACCTCGCGAGATTTGATAGAGTTATCCATGACCAATTTTGATGTTATTCTCGACATGGATTGACTATTTGCATGCTATGCTTAAGTTAATTGTAAAACCTGGGTAGTAGAGCTCGAGATTTCCGAGTGAACTTGACCCTAAGAATGGAAGGGTGGTTCGGTTGTGCACAGTAGGTCGTTTCATTTCCTACCTTAAGGCCGGGAAGATGATTTCTAAGGATTGCATGTACCATCTAGTTAGGGTTAAGGATGTTGAGTTCGAGGCGTCGACTATCAATCGGAGATCCAATAGTACGTGAGTATCTAGAGGTCTTTCTTGATGATTTCCAAGTGTTTATCCTGCAGTAGGAGATTGATTTTGGTATTGACCTTCTTCCAATAGAATCTATATCTATTCCTCCTTACGGGATGGCTCTATCCGAGCTAAGAGTTGAAGGAGCGGTTGAAGGACTTGTTAGGTAAGGGTTTCATTAGGTAGTAAAGTCTCCATGGGGTGCACCGGTTCTCTTTTTGAAAGAAGGATGGTTCTCTTCATATGTGTATCGATTATCAACAATTGAACAAGATAACCTTCAAGAACGGTATCCTCTACCCGGGATCGATGATTTATTTGACCGGCTTAGGGTGCCATGTGTTTCTCAAAGATGATCTCAGTGCAGGTATCATCAACTCCGAGTTCAAGAGTGATATCCAGAAGACGGCTTTGAACGCGGTGTGGCCATTGTGGATTTGTTGACCCATGTCTTTTGGACTACTTGAATGCTCGTCTTTCGGGAATTGATGAATAGGGTTCAAACGTATATGGACATACTTCGTGTCGTGTTCATTGATGACATCATATATACTCTCGGGCGAGGAGGAGCATGCCCCTCATTTGAGAGTAGTGCCTCAGACTCTCAAGGATCGTCGGTTATATGAAAATTAAACAAGTTCGATTTTGGATTTGAACTCAGTAGCATTTTTAGGCCATATGGTATCTACGAGTGCATAAAGGTAGATTTCAAAAAATCGAGGCGATGAAGGATTAACCTAGGTGGTGAATCCTTGAATATTAGACTTTCTTGGAGGTTTTAGCTAGCTACTGTTTGGAGGTTTATGGAAGGATTCTCATCTATTGCAGCACCTTTGACCATGTTTACTCGAAAAGGTAAAATTCCAATGGTCGGAGGCTTATGAGATAAGCTTCCAAGAGTTGATATTTCGACTCACTTCTACACTAGTGTTAACCCCTACACGAGGGTACCGATGGGTTTGTAATGTATTATTGTGATGCTGGGATCGAGACTTGGGTGTGTGTTGATGCGGCATGGGAAAGTGATAACATATGCCTCTAGACATTTGAAAGTCAAGGAAAATTACCCGACCAATGATCGTGAATTGTCCGTGTTGGTGTTCTCATTGAAGATATGGCGACACTATTTATATGGGGTCCACATGGATGTATTTACGGACCACAAGAGCTTATAATATGTTTTCATGCATAAAGATCTCAATCTTAGAAGCAAAGAGGTGGTTGGAGCTACTCAAGGACTATGATATGCGTGTCCTTTACCATCTAGGAAAGGCTAATATAGTGGTACTTAGTAGGATCTCTATGGAGATGTTTTATGTGGATAGGGAAAAAAGGAGCTGGTGAAGGATATCCATTAACTTGCAATGTTGGGAGTTAGGTTGGTCGACTCGGCGGTGCGGTGTTGTTGTGGAGAACTGATCAAAATCGTCCTTGGTGACTGATGTGAAAACTAGACAAGATAAGGACCCAATTTTGGTAAAGATGAAAGAAGTCGTTTGAAGTCAGAAGGTGAAGTCTTCTCCCCAAAGGAGATGGTTTGCTTGATTACTAGGGCCACCTATGTGCTCCCGTGTCGATGATTTGAGGATTATATATTGCACGAGACTCATGGATCTAGGTTTTCTATCTATCCGGGTGCCACAAAGATGTATCGTGATTTACGGGAGATTTATTGGTGGAATGACATGAAGAAGGATATTGCGAGAATTCGCCAAGTGCTAGAACTATCGGCAAGTAAAGGTTGAGCATCAAAGACCCAGGAGGTGCACTTCAAGATATTAGCATTCCCACTTTGATTTGGGGAAGAGATTAACATGGATTTCATAACAGGTCAGCCTCGTACTTATATCGACACTATGATTCTATTTGGGCTTTAGTAGATAGGTTGACCCAGTACAACGCGCATTTTCTACAGTTAATAACCATGATTTAGCGGAGGATTATGCCATTGTATATTCGAAGTTGGTACGATTGCATGGAGTTCCCTTATCTATCATTTCAGATCCAGTACTCAGTGCCTCTCGAGATTTGGAGGTCATTCCAAAAAGGGCTTGGTACTCGAGTGAAACTCGGCACAACATTTCACCCCGCAAGCAGATGGTCAAGTGGACGGACAATTCAGACCCTCGAGGACATGTTGAGGAATGCGCAGTTCACTTCGGAGGTGGTTGGGATGATAATTTGATGGCACCATTCAGGGAGGCTCTCTACGGGCGAAGGTCTAGGTCACCCATCTGGTTGGAATTTCGAGGTTGGTGGCGGCAATATTAGGGATGGACTCGGTTCATGAGGCAATGGAAAAGGTGTAGTTTATAAGAGACGGGTTGAAAATTGCCTAGAGTGCATCAAAAAGTCCTATGCGGACGTGAAGAAGTGAATTAGATTTTGAAGTCGATAGCGGGTTTTGAAGAGTATCCCCATGAAGGAGAAAGGGAAACTTAGCCCTCGTTATGTTGGCCCCTACCAGTTGTTAGATGGGTTGGTAAGGTGGCATACGAGATGGAGTTGCCCTCAAATTATCTTCATGTGCATCCTGTGTTCACGTATCGCTTTTGAAGAAGTGTTTGGGTGATCCGGCTCAAGTTGTGCCGGTGGATAGTGTTGGGGTGAAGGAAAACCTTAGCTATGAGGAGGTTCCAGTGGAAATATTGGATCGAAAGGTTCGAAGGCAAAGGAACAAGGAAGTAGATTCAATTAAAGTGTTATGGAGGAATCAACATGTTGAAGTATCTAATAGGAGGCTGAAGCGGATGATTGCTAGATACCCACATTTATTCTCTATTGGCTCGGTTCGACTTTAGGTAGCCGGTTTTCCCTAAAACTCTATTTAGATTCATGTTCAGTTCATGTGCGCAAGTTTCTTCTATGTATGTGGGTGTAATGTACGATTTGTGAATTTAGTTCGGTGATGTAGTTTGAATCGAGAGGTGAGTCATTTTTTTCAGTTTTTGGTTTAAATAATCGGTATTTGAATGTGATAATTGCATACATGCTTTTACATTATTGTTTTCCAACATTCGGAAGAATGTTCCCAAGGAAGAGATATTGTTATACCCCGGAAAGTGAAAGATCGAATCGTGAGTTTAAAATGGAGAAAAATTGAAATTCTACATCGAGATCACGAACCGGGTCGTTAGGTGACCGGCGGAGAACACGAGTCGTGTGGTGACTCAGGGTCAAAGAAAGAGGAGTGTGGTCTGGGGGTTACCATGGTGGTGAGGCCACACGACTTATCGTCACCCGTGAATTACGGGGCGGAGATTTTGGCTAGGAAATCATGGGCAATGGGAATCACGGGTGGAGACCATGAGTCACGGGCAGCCACCATGATTCGGGGTCCCTCGTGGGGTCCCACATTGGAATTTGGCAGTGGACTTAATTGTTTGTGGCCACGAGTCGTGGCATACAGGAGCGAGTCATCCAGGTCCCTCGTAGGGAGGCGGGCGAGTACACAAACCTTGCGATTTAAGTAAGGTTCTTTTGTAGCTCCTATTCTCTAGGGTCTAAACTCGTCGTTTAAGCTATGAAAGGTGGGTTTAGAGGGAAACTATCCTAAAGTCTTCATTCATTCATGTGAAAGGATAGAAAGAGTTATGAGGTGATCAAGGGTGGTTCAAAGTTTTCTCCGTCAATTTTCTTTTGGGCATTCAAGGGATAGTAAGATTCGGCCTCCAGGTATATAGGGTTACGGATGGGTGTTTTCTTCCACACCCATGCCCAATCCCTCTCTAAAATTTATGAACTTCCATGATTTATTTGTGAGGTCTTTACCAAATGCAGAAATTATCTATTTCTACACATGGGTAGGAGTGATTATGATTCTATTATCGAATTATGAAGCATGGGCAATTTTTTATAATGATTTCAATTAAAATATTTGTTTCTAGTCTTATGAATTTTAAAGCCTATTGATGAGATGTTCATGAAAAGTGAGATTTGTGATGTATATGTGATAATGATGAGATTTTATGATAAAAAACATGATTTGAAGTTACCCATGTTTACAATTATGTTTTCGATGTGAATTGGTATTTCTAAGTATGATAAAAACTTTGAAAAATACCCACACATTCGGTATGAAATGATGATTTTCTGAATTAAGCTTGCAAATTGTTTTGGAGCAAAGACTCCCAATTTTATATTCTTATCTTGTGGTATGTTTTGAGTTAAGTCTTCCTATGCATAGCTTACCACATGGTTTTGGAGCAAAGACTCCCCATTATGCTTTCATCTTGTGGTATATTTTGAACTAAAAGCTTCTCACATTTGAGATGTATTTGATCATTGAGCCGTCAATAGGCGATGTTGAGCTTTGTTATAAACGATATAGAGCATATGCATATTTTGGGAGTATGGTCTAGCAACCGTAGGCTCTCGTTGATCATCCTATGCCTCAGAACTACACACCAACGTAGGTTTATCCTATTATATGATTTGGGACCTCTCTTGTGAGCTTCCCTTGCCTGAACGGGCCTTAATCTTGATATCGATATCATGGTAGCGTCCTTAGCCTTGGCAAGATTTTGAACAACTCTGCCCATAAAATTTAATAGTCGGGACCACGTAATCTCTATCGTGGTATGTCGGTTAATGATGAGTCTCCCATTGTTCCTCATGATTTCGAGATATGCATGTAAGCTATGAGATTTATATAAATGCATGTCACGAAGCAGGTTTGACTCCCAATGTTCAGCTTTTACTTATAAATGTTAAAATTCAGCTTTTGAGTCAATCGATTGAGTTATGATATTATGAGATTATGTTATGTCATGTTATGAAGAGATCATGATTTGAAAGAATGCATGCAAGCCCTACTCTCGGTTGATGTTTATGTTCAATTAATGCATTGCTCTTAAATGATTTTACTTACTTTAGCGGTTTACTTACCTTACATACTCGTACATTCCACGTACTGACCGCATACTTTCTATACCGTATCTTTTCATAATATAGGACTAGGTTCTCGGCTTCATCCTCGCTCTTAGTCAGTTTGTTGGAGTTAACGTTGCTTTGTTGGTGAGTTCTCATCTTTCGAGGACTAGACTATTCGAGTTTTCTTGCCTTATTTAAGTTTCAGCTTGTTGAGTTAGTTGGGGTCGTGTCCCATCAACTCATCTTGTTTAGAGCTATTCATATATATGTATGTATTGACTTCGGATCTCACCTTCTGATGTTATATCCTAGTTAGACTTCCTCTACGATTATATCATTGATTATTCAGTTTCTTGATTGAATTAGATGTATGCTTATGCCATGGATTGACTTGGGGCCTCTCGGGGTTCCTTGTTCCGTGTTATGATCCTAGTCTATGTTGGGGTCGTGATAGGAACCATCTCTAATTAGGGGCCACATGGGAGGTAGAAGCATACTTGATGGCTAAATACCTAATTTATTCCCTTTCCAATTAAATTTCGGCATTAGAGTATTAAATTCCTCCCCTTGATACTCTGTTTGGTCTTTTTGTATTTATCGCTCTATTCCGATTTTCAGTATGCATCCCTAGGTGCATCAACTCCATTAGTATGGTTAAATCGGTTCGGAGACAATCACTCCTTCAATAGTCGATTATAGTCTCATTTTGGGAATTGAAACTTCTCCTAGTTTTCTAGCGGTTTTAGCCTTCATTTGAGGACGAATGATCCCAAGGGAGATATTGTAACACCTCAGAACTTTCCTAACCATGCTTGAAAAACCCAGGGGGAAGAATCAGAAAATTTTTCTCAAAAGCGACCTAGACAACAACTCGTGGTTAGGCTGTAGCGACTTGTTGTCTACGTCATCCTCGAGCTACAGGAGATGCTGGAATACTTGAGCAGTAGACCATGGAAAGAGACCAGCGACCCGATCACTTGAGCCTTTGGGAAAAGGTAAGAAAGTCATCGGTGGCAATGAGGAAAACAACACGACCACGTTGTCCCACACAATGAGTCACTATTTCCATCCGTGGCATAGTCAGAAAATCCTTAGATTTTAGTGGAGATGATGAGTTGATGTAACAACTCGTTGGTTCCTCTTGATAATTAAGATTACATGTATCTCAATTGTGGGGTTCCCGGGTTTTCCTTTCAGTGATAACGGTAGTACCAACGACCCATTTATTCGTCAACGAGTCATGGTCTCCTTCCATTGCCCAATCATTAAGCCCGTTTCTAGGCCCCGGAACCAATGACTAGTTCCAATGAGTCATGGTGTCAACCAATGACTCATTGTGCGACACATTGGTCACCTATCGCAGTTACCAAATATTTTCTTCCAGGGTTATTTTAGTAACTTCCACCTTTTAATCCTTAAACTATGTCATTTTGGAGGTTATATTGGGGTTTAAAGGGGTAATTGGCTTCATTCTTCATTCTTCTCATTCCCTCAAAGTCATAAATGTAGAGACTCGGTCGGGGAAGCACATAGCGGGGAAAGGGTTCGACTCTGTTCTTCTCAGAGTTCCTCAAGAGTTTCTTCGAGATTTCTACACTAGGTATGTGAGAATTTAACAATGGAATTGTCCTTCCCTTGTTCCCAAAACCCCATTTAAATTTTATTGTCCGGTCTAGCCACACGAGGTTTTGAAATTTAGAAATCTTTCAGTCAGAATTCGATTAAATTCATGTGGAATGTTGTTCATATTGTTAGCTGCTATATTTCCATTTCTTAGAGATCATGTTGATACCTATTTCTTTGTAAATGGGTTTTAGCTAGCTCTTGAATGCGATGAGTAGAGTCTTGCAAAATTGATTAGTTATTCATGTTTCTTGATTCTATTAGTCTTACAATTCCCTTATTATTAATAATAGTTTGAATTCTCGGTCGGTTTCATGCTAGTACAGTTTCAGTCAAAATGTTTGCATTTTCGATATTTTCGAAATATTAGCTGATCGGTTTGACTATACTCGATTCTTGAGAATTGTTTCTAATACCTCCCAGTTATCAATATCAGTTATCGATTATTAGTTTGTTCCCCAGAGACGGACACCACGCTTCCAGATAAACAACTCTAACTGTCTTAGAACACCAATTGCAGTATTCGGTCCGATAAGACTCTCGGGGTACTTCTACTCTGAAGTGTCCACGACTTAGTCTGAGCCCCGGCTTAGAGCTATCAGCTTAGTAAACTAGTTTAGGATTTATCCTTGTGAGAGTAGTACTTAACATCTAGCGGACCTGTGTTTCCAGCGCACCCAAGTTTTCAGGGCTACATTTACCATAGGTTGCCAGCCCTGTCGGGTCGGTTATGATCGGCTTGATTCATGCTTTATACCACGACAAGGTATATTCGATTACAATAGAGCGTATACATCGAACTCCACGTTTAGCTCGCGTGGTTATATGTCGGTTATAGACTCTCCCACTAGCTAATGCAGTCTCAGTTTAGTTTAGTTAAGTTCGGTTTAGCTCGGCTCGGTATTACCCAGATCCGGGACATGTCTATGACCATCGGCGAAAGTCATTATTGGCCATATCAGAGTTATATTTCAGTTGTATCGGTTTCCGGTATTTCAGTTGGCCATTTCATGTCATTTCAGTTCAATTACTTATTCTTTAATGGTTATTATACCTTTCGCTTATTCGGTACATTCAAGTGCGATGCATACCTTCTATGTTGTATCATATCAAGATACGGGCCGGAGTTCTTAGCCAAGCATCATCGGTAGTCCCCTCACCATATCAACAACTTTTTGTGAGTCCTCATCTTCCAAGGATGATATTTACTTTGTTAAGTTCTTTACAGTCGAGATTTTAGAGTTAGGCGGGCGCTTGTTCCAGCAACTCATTATCTAATAGATGGCATTCGGACATAGACATAGATATTCGGTATTATTTTTCAGATGTATTTACTCTTGCCAAATAATTTTTTCTTAAATGAGATTTTATTTATTTAAAGCTTCCGCTTAGTTTACCGGTGTTATGATAGACCATGGGTTGGCTTGGGGTTACTTACTTGTGACTCCAAGTACGTGTATCATCGAGTGCAGTTTCAGTCATGACATTGACTTGCTTGAGCAAGACTTGTAAAACTTGGAAAAAGAAAGTGATAATAAGGATTCAAGGTTTTCCCAACACTTGTCTAATGATTAATGTTGTAGTAAGATTAATCAACTTAGGTCAACTTCTCCGAATTCCTTTATTTATCACTCTTAGTTTAGAATGTAAGTGATATCTATTTGAATAGATTGAGAAATGTTTGGATTGATTAATTGAATCGATAACCTACATACGTAGCACTAAACGAGTCCACTATAGTTAATCACCAAATGTTGTTAAGAAACTATGATTATCACAACCCCTGTTTTATCTCTTCCTAGATTTAATATTAGTGGTTATAGTTAAAGTCTCTTGATTTTGGCTGATAGTGAAACATAAATATCTTTCCCAAACCTCTAGTTATACGAATAGTGACCAAAAGTAAATAATCATATAAGACATAGTTTTCACACGATTCTCTAAGGGATTCGACCCCAACCTTATTGGGTTCTATATTTGACAACGATTGCGTTATACTTCTTAATATAGAGGTGTAATTTGGGCATGTCAAGGTCCTCCATTTGAGTACATAGAAATCAAGTTGTAGGGCGGTGGCATTATTGACCTATTACCGGTCTTACGCACTCACCTCCTGAGAGCCCCACCAGCCCGAGAGAGCCTCCTCGATGAGCTACACTTCCTAATGCTACAGCCATCTGAGCTGCACACCAACTCGAGTTCCTTCTCCCAGTCCATCACCACCCAAAGGACTGAGTCCTCCATAATTCAAGGGAGGATGCCATTGATAGAGAGGAAGGAGAGATAGATGTGGAGAGATGACCCCAACATGGATCTTGTTGAGGTTGCTAGCATGCGGGCCGCAAAGATGGCGTCTCTTGATTACGAGAGGATCATTACTCATAATGATAGCGAGACGGTCACCCCAGTTGTTGTTGTACCTACTAGCCCAATGATCATCCCTAATTTCATCCCCCATGGTTTAGATTAGCGTGCTTTGAGTGCCATTGGGAGTCCTTATCACCTTTGTTTATCCCTTTGCATGCATTTAGGACCACTTTGCATATTTTTAAGTTGGGGGTGTAGGGTACTTTTAATGAGTGCTTGATGTGACTCTTATTTTACAATGAATAATTTTTTTATGAGTTTGATATGATTGTGATGTGTTTATATAAGCTATTTTCCATTTTTTGTAGTTAGTTTTAGGCGTAGTTGTTATTTTCTTTTTATATATGTTAGAGTCCTTCTGAATTTTCTTAGCAATGGTTCTTGATGTGCTGTGAGTTTACATCACTTTTGACGCTTAAAACTTAGGAAAGATGCATGGTCGTAGGTATGTTTATATACATATATGAGGTTTTTTACCTTGTTTTAGGGAAATCATGTTTTGGAGTTGAAGTCTGGAAAAGAAGAGGAAAAATGCTGAAAATGGGCCAAGTGCCGGTTGTCGGTATGAGTCGTACCTTGAACTCGTGATGAAATCCAGAGGAGATGCACAAGTTTTGGGGCCAAGTACAATTCTTGGTACGAGCCATACCAAGCAATCGTGGAAAATTCGAAGCAATACACTTGATTGAGTTCCTGGTCCGAATGGAATGCATGAGTCGTGATGGGATCATACGACCCGTACCAAGGTGCCATGGTGAACTCCAGTGAGTGTCAAGTTAGCACATCCTAAGAGTGGCCGAGAGACCAAAAGTCACTAACAACAATATATGAATCGTACCATTAACTCATGGGCTTATTTTTTTAGTAAATTCTTGACATTTAAATGGCCTATTCGCATGTTGGTTAAGAGTTTTAGAATTCCACACATGCTAGAAAAAGGCCTGGGGAAAGACCGGACAAGCACCACGTCGAACCATCGCAAAGGGAGGCTGGCGGACCCCCTCCGAATAGTTGCGTGTCACGGAGGGCTCACCTCCGTAATGGCCAACGTGCCACCCCGGAAGTGAGGTTCAGCCCCAAGAATATAAAGCCCCCACTTCAGTTTTAGAGATAATTATTAGTAATTTCCATTGAGCAACCGAGAAAATAGAGAGCACGAAGAAGTTTCCTTGAAATTCTTTCCCTTTACGCCGTTAAACGTAGTCCAAACTCAAAATAATCTCGAGTAGTGAAGTATTATTGCAGGAGCATTCCTACAGGTGGATTTCATGAAATTCGGCCGGCGAATCGCCGTATCACCGAGCTAAGTTAAGTGGAATTTCTCCAAATTAGTGTCAATATACTCCACCGAGTCCTAAAAAGAGTGAGTACTTCTCCATACGGACTTAGAAATAGCGAGTTTTTGGGCATTTTCGATAAGTCAAAGTTTGGATATATATATATTCAAAGTAGGTTTTCTTCGAGTATTGATGAATTTAGTTCTAATTGCTATAAATATGAACGCGGTTGGAAGAAATAGCGGATATTGGCCAAGCTACACAAGTTAGCAAGAAGTCGATGGCGAGGGTATGTAATGCTAGTTTCTTTGTGGCAAGTTAGTATTTCTAGCATAGTAAAATAGATTAAATTCCGAGAAGAAAGTTTCGAAGCCGAGTATTATGCCGGTGTGAAAGATTTAGCAAGCATGTACGAGTTATTATACCATATGCGGAATAAAGTTAGTAATTAGTATCGGGCGGCGAGGTATCATTCTAGACTTAGTATAACCCACTATCGAGATTCAGTTTAATTCAGCAAGATATTTAGATTAGAATATGGATACGGATAATATTATCAAATTTATTACGCATGTTATATGTGATTATTGTTGCTTGTAGAACCCGATTGTTTATGTGGGCACCCTTAGAGTTTCCTTGCCACCCCGGGGTTAATAGGCGTGTCGACTCGCCTGCCGGAGGGTGAGATCGTCACTCCAAGAGGTGGAATGCCGTCTACCGAGAGGACGAAGATGGGATGCGGCATTCCCCATAGCAGGCTGATCGGCATTATAGCATACCCCTTCCGACGCTTGCTCTAGGGCACGGATTACAGTTACGAATCACAGATCTCCAGATTACAGAGTACAAGAGTCCTCCGAACTCAAATACAGCTATAGTCGGGGACGAGAGCCCAGAGTTTGCATACCCGGGGCGATGGGATGTTCATAGTTACTAGATGAGTGGAGTGAATTGTTATTTTGGATGGCGGCCGGGTGAGGTATATAGATTGCATGTTGATTGGTACCTTCCGGCTTATAGGGGCTTGTATAGGGTTCTTGTATGCTATATGTGTTATTTATTAGAATTGATAGATAGCGGGACGGCGCATTGCCAATTGTGATTCTCACCTTCGCTCCAGTACAATTAAGCTTAGTTTAGATTCTGCCATCCCAGACAGTCTTAGCCATCTTCTGTTATTCAGTAACTATCAGTATTACTGTCTATTTTCAGTTATGTTTAGTTATTGCTTTTCATACTCGGTACTAGTGGTACTGACGCCCGTTTGGGGGTGCTGCATTACTTGCCTCCAGGTACTCATAGACGAGGTGTCGATCCCTCGTAATTCCAGCCAGCACACAGATTCATCAGCTCCTGTCATCCAGAGATTGACTGCTAGAGGTTTATTCCTTTTCTTTTGTGGTACAGTACGGGTAGGTCGGGGCCCTGTCCCGACCATCTTATCGGTATTCTTAGAGGCTTGCAGATTGTATATTCCCTGTTGTTAGTTGTACCGATCATGTGAGGTCGTGTATATATTTTAGTTTGTTTATGATGGCCGTGTGGGGCCTTATTCAATAAATAGTTGGTGACCTTGCCGGTCACAGAGTAGTTTAGCATTTGATTTACCGTTTCAGTGAAACTAGTCAACATGGTGGCCTTGTTGGCCCGCATAGGTTCCTTTATACTATTATTGTTCTGGTCAGCTGTTATTTTCTTCTAGGATGCTATAAGCCTAGTCGGCCGGAGGCTGTATTTACAGCTGTTATATAGCCCGTTGGTTCCATGAATCCAGAGTTAGAGCCAGCCTGGCACTAGAAGTGCTTAGGCTCAGTAGTCCAGCAGTCCAGGTCTTAGTAGGGCACCTGGTGCCAGTCATGCCTCCCAAGGCGAGGCGTGACAAAAACTTTAGAGGATGCTATGATTCACAAGATCAGACCTCGATAGGCAACATACGACTCATAGTGTTATTGTATGAGTTGTACCAACTCCTAGGACTTAACCAATTTCAAGAATGCTTTGCATAGCACCGATGGAAACCATGACTCATAGTTTCATGCTATGACTCATAGGTTAGGTCGATGATAGTTCCCTGTTAATTTAGGAAAGGTTTTCAATTATTTGTGTAAATACTTTTTTAGGTTATTTTCATTAGTGGGACCGATTCATTATTATGTAATCATGATTTTTGGTTTTCCTAGCACTACTTGGAGATAAAATACATTAATTGCTTGAGATATCTTTCATTGTTCTTGAATTTATCATACTTTTATTGTGCAATAATCAATTAGGTTTTTCTTAAATCAGCATTATAAGCTGTTAATTATGTTTTCTTTCATGAAATCTAATTCTTTTCTTGCAATCATGAATAACTAAAACCTTCAAAACTAGAATTGTGGGAACCACGGTGAATTAACTAATTAGGTTTAATATGAGGTGATTCTAAACCAATACACACACTTGTATTATTCATCTTTTCATCAAAAACGTTTTTTAACATTTTTAGCATTATCAGTTCTTTCATGGGAGACTTAAGTTTTATCAAATCTGGCATAATAATGTAGTTATGTGTCATAGTGATTGTTCCCGATGATATATTGCTAGGAGACTTTCTTAAGAGTACCAACATATGTTTGAATCATTCTTGGTTGAATAAATTATTTTTGACTTAGGTGGTGGTGGAAAATGAGCTTGATGTATGCATATATGACGATTTGTGAAAAATTCCACCCCTCCAAAATTTTTGCTACAACTATTCTGTAGTGACATGCTTACCTCTATTTGTTACATATACTTGTGATAACTATGGCATTGATTACCTAGTTGAAACTAGAAATGATTAGTCCATTTGATGTCCATATGCTAATGTGTGGTGAGGAATTTTGTTTGTTTACTTGTTATTGTGACACACTAGAACTTCCATGATTACTCATGCTTGAGCTTAGGATTTATTAAGTTGTAGAGATGATCTTAGGCTTCCTTCGTGTTTCAAAAGCCCCATTTGCCTATATGAGCCTACAAAATGATGCATGTATCCCTAGTATCCCCTTTAAAGTCCCTGACCCTTTTTCTTGATCAACCGTAATGAAATCGAAACTAATTCTTAAGTTGATCCTCTTTTGAACCCATCATCCTTGACACTATAAAATATTGTGACGATTTGAAAAAGTGTAAGTTGGGAGTGAGAAGGTGAAAAACAAAGAAGAGGATTAAAATGGTTAGTTTGACCACTTCCCAAAGAATATTGAGCAAAGAGAGAAAAAAATGGAAAAATAAAATAAGCTCATAAAAAGGTCCTTGGATTGTGGAAGATATAAAGGAAAGAAAGGGAGCAAAAGGAAAAGGAAATAAGAATATAATGTCGTGTTCAAGAGTGGTAATGAGTCACTAAATTCCATATTTGTGTCCTACCATCCTTTTGGACCAACATTACAAGCTTAGAAAAGCCTCTATATGATCTCAACCCCGATTTTCAAAAGAAAAGGCATTTGAGAATAAAGGCAAGCGTATGGTAGTTGTGACCTAACATGTGAACATCTTTGTGAGAGATGAGTGTCTTTCTAGTCTCTCTTGATCTTGTGCCCATATATTGAGTGTGATTCTTATTTATGTAAATGCACGCTTTCCTTAGTCTAATGTGAGGGCGTGTGGAGGATAATAGCTAGCATAGCTTGCTTCTCAAGACACCTAGATTGACAAGCAAGCTATGCTAGACATTATCCACCATATGTCTTCAAGTAATATAGGACTGCAAGTCCCGATTATCGATCCCCCAGAGACTTGTCATATCAATCATTATAGGATTATTACTTTATTTTGCTATTATAACAAAATGGATAAAATGGAGAATGGTTTGAAGAATTAAACTACTAAAACATGAAATTAATTAAAACTAATATTGTCCCAGACTTTTTTGTACTTCAAATGATGATGAAAATATATGGAATTTACTCTTTTATATCAGGTTGAGTTCTCAAGACGTGATTACACTAGATTGATTCCTAAGGAAGTGATGCCACTCACACAAAGAGAGAATCCCATTCAGTTCCATGTATTTCACACACATAGGAATTATAGAATAAAGCAAATACGCTCACTCCCTCAAAGAAATTCAAGTGCATCCAAATTGACCCATAGGCTTGCCCTTCGTGTAACTCGCTACTAATGTAAAATTTATACACTTGGAATCACTAAGGTCTTGAGGGTAAAAATGAAGACACAGGATAAGGGCAGGACAAAATTTAGTTCTAGTGGCTAAAACCTCCCTAAAGCCTTTTGTGAACATATGCAAACATCCCTCTTCATCATTGGGATCACTCTACCTTATCTTTCTTTGTTCATCATCTTCATTTTTCATCAAGAACCACCCTTATAACACCTTGGATTCCACAATTAGCCTCTTTTAATCAAGAGATATCACCTTTCAAATATCTTTTTCTTCTAATAATAATAGGTGGTTTTACCCAACCTTTTTCATTCATTTCATCCACAATTTGGTGCTACCTCACATAGAAGCTCACATATTTCTCTTCATTTTTTAAAAACCTAAACTTAGGCTTTTTCCTCATGTCAAGTCATTTATTTATCTCTCCCCAACCCTTGGGCATCAAGCCCCATTTTTCACTTTTTCACCACTAGAAACTAGGGAGGACAGGTGCCAAGAGAGGGACTAAAAAAAGGTAATGGGCTTATATGCGATTTCCAAAGAAAAGGGTCAAAGGATCAAACATTGGTTAACAAAATTGATGTTCAAGGAGGTCATTTTGGGTAAAGTGACTATCCAAACAAAACCTAAAATCATGTTCTAAGTGCAACCACATCTAGAATATTGTCTTGAGTCACACTTAGGGAAAGTTTTAGACAATTTTGCACTCAGATAATTCAGCTAAAAACCTCGCCACACAAGGCATCACAATCCAAGGAGTTTGTGAATTTTCAATATCACATCAGGAGTATGACTCTAGACAAGATAGCGAGTGAATCAAAAAGCCAATAAAATAATATGCAACCCATGACAATAGAATACTCATTTGTAATTTCAAGTGCCCCTTTTATGTCAAAACTCATTTGTAATGCCAATAAAAAAAATCGGTGGTACCTCTTAAAACAAGTGCAACAAAAGACTCAAAAATACACTAGACTTGGAATTTTCCCTTAAGAAAGTCACCTCTCAATCTATCATAGAAAAATGCCACCCAGTTTGATAACAAAAAGAATGAAAGAAAATTTTCTCCTTGGAAAAGAACTGTGGTATAAAGAAAACTCTTGGAGTTTATTTGTTATCTACCATGAACAAAGATGATTATAAAACATGGGTCATGAAACATTTGATAAAGTAAAACAAACCTATCAATGGCAACTCATATTATCTACACAAGATTTTCATTTTAACACAAGCTTGACAAGGGCATTCATTCAACTATGCAAAAAAAAGAACATCAATAAAGAAAAAGCAAATAATGATTCAAGCCTGCAAAAGGGAAACAAAAGACAATAATTAACCATAAAGAGAGAACACATCCCACCCCCAATGTTATACCCAGGGAACCCAAGGATCAGACCCCGGTGTCAAAATAGAGAAAAACTAAAAATTCGCACCAGCTCACAGAACAACCCGTGAGGTGGTTCGTGAGGAGTGACCACGAGTCGTGAAGTGAATCGTCGTCAAGTAGGGCACGACTAAGTTTTGGAGTAATACTAAGGGCATGACCACGAGTCATGGTCAGGCCACACGACACGTTAGGTCTCCCGTGGCCTAGGTGGACCAGTTGACAAAATGGGAAAGGGAATTGAAGACCACGGATGGTGATCACGAGTGGTGGTTAGACCTTACGACTCGTGAGGTCACCTATGGCTTAGATTGCATGGTTGATCATGGTTTCGGGCAGTGGGGATCACGGGTGGTGACCATGAGTCATTGTCAGCCACCACGATTCGTGGGGTCCCTCGTGGGGTCCTCTGTAGAGTTTAGGTAGTGAGCATGATGGATTCAGGCCATGAGTTGTGCCCCCTGGCAATGACTTGTGAGGTCCCTCGTGGGGACTGGCAACCAAGAGTTTTCTACTTCTTTAGTAAGGGTGTTTTCGTAATTTCTAAATTCCTAAGGCCTAAACTATGTCATTTAAGGGTCTAAATAGGGTCTTTTAAGGGGTATTACTCCATGTTAAGCCTCAACCATGCATGCAAGAGTATAGAGAAGAGTCTAGAAGGTGATTCAAGGTTTTCTTCCCCAATTTCTCTAAAGTCCATCTTAGGCTTTCAAGAGAGATTAAGAATCAAGTGTTTCCAGGTATGTAAGATCATTAATGGTTGAGTTCTTCCACACCCATGCTCCTACTCTATGATTCTACTTACAATTTTATCAAAGACTCATGGGGTTTTGTATTTGATTATATAAATTCTAAAGATTTAATTATGGGTTTTGTGATTTTTAAATTTTATCATAATCTATGGATTTTGATCATCTTTTAAGATTTAAATTGATTATAATATTGTTGATTTTGATTTTCTAAACAATTAAGCTTAATTATGCATGCCCCATGATGAATCAATTTATGACTTATTATCCCATCATTGTTCTTTACGAGCCCAACATGTATTATGTTTTAAATTACGAATTCATTGTGTTACCCGTTATGATTTTTATGAAATTCAAGTTATATGCATGATTTACAAGTATGTATGAATCTTATTAATCATGAATTTCGGCCGACTCACGGGCCTCATGTCATGGCTAGATCGCATATGTTCAAGCATGATGACAATTATCATGATTTAACTAGCCCATGAACTCATGTATGTATTATTATGAGCACTATATATATTTTGGGAGTAGTATCGAACACTGAGTAGGTTCGGGGTGCATGTTAAGCCCTGGATCTCATGAACTACGTGCCACCGTAGGTAAGTCGGGACCACTTTCATGCAGTCCCTGGACAAATGGCCTTTTTCATGGTGATATCAAACTTTCATGGTTCTACCCTTGGCAAGGTATGAACACCCTCCTGACCAGGGTTACAAGTCGGGCTTCGTGTGTGCTCAAATGGGGTATGTCGGTTAAGAGAATCTGCCACTGTTCCTCTTGATTTATTAATGTTCTGTTTATGTATGTTGGCTCAAGTCATGTTAAGTAAACCTCTTCTGTTTTGATTATGATTATGTTATGTTACGAATGTTTTGAAAACCTTGACCCATATGATATGTTATTTGATTTACGATATGAGCATAACGTCCTACTCTTATCATCATTTATGAATTTCATATATGTTTTAAATATCTATTTTACGTACCTTTCATACTCAGTATATTCCACGTACTGACCGCATACTTTCTATGCTATATCATTTCATGATACAGGTCCCAGTTCTCAGGCTCATCCTCACCCGTAGCTAGTTTCAGCCTTGCTCTCAGCGCACTTGGTGAGTCCTCATGTTCCGAGGACTGCATGTTCATACTCTGTGTTATTTATTTTATTTTCTTGATGTTGGATTAGTTGGGGAGTTTTCCATCAATCTGCCTTTCATGTTTAGAGGCTTATCAGACTACAAGTTGTCTTCTGCTGTATTATATAAGTCTAGTACTGCTTTTCCTTCATGCTATGTTATGATTACGTTATTTATGTTAAGTCTTCCGCTCATGTTATTGAATTAGATGTATTCTCATGCCATGGGTCGACTTGGGGTCTCTTTGGGCTCCTTTTCCTATGTCTACGATTCGGGTGTATGTTCGATTCGTGACAAACTTGGTATCAGAACCATCGGTTTTGAAGTGTCTTAGGGAGTCTGAAAGCCGCATTAAGTAGTCTTTTTCATTGGTGTGAAGCACGCCACACTTATGACAAAGAAGCTGCTAGACATTTAGGAAATGTTCCCTTCTTTCATGATCTATGTCGTGCAGCGAACGTCCTTTACTCTTCTAATTCATGATATTCGCGTTTGCATAATTATGCATCCACGTAGAGTAAATACCAGGAGAAACGGAAATGGTAATGATCACGAGGGTTCCCATGATGGTGAGCATCATCCAACTCCACCTGTCCATGAAGAGCACGTACAAGAGCCAGCTGCACGAGTTTAGGGAGACGATTTAGATGCTGGCACAGGCCATGACTACCCAACTCCAGAATCAGAAGGTGGCACATTTCCCTAAAAATGTGAATGCAGCGGCAACTAGGGTGAGGGATTTCTTTAGAATGAGCCCTCCGGAATTCACAGGGTCAAGGGTGGATGAGGATCCATATGACTTTATTGAGGAAATTCTAAAGATCACCCAGGTTATGGGGGTGAATAATGGGGAATGCGTTGACTTGACCTCCTATTAACTAAAGGGGGTAGCACGTATATGGTTTAATAAATGGAGGGATGCTAGTGGGGCGGGTGCAGGCTTGATTGGTTAGGATGAGATTCACACCGCATTCATGGATCAATTTTTCCCTCGGGAGATGAGGGAGCTCAAGGAGGCCGAGTTTGTGAATCTAAAGCAAGGTAACATGTCTGTACAGGAGTACGCATTGGAATTCACCCGGTTATTGAAATATTCTCCAAAGTTGGTGGTGGATCAGCGGGCTCGGTTGAGCCATTTTATGCATGGAGTAGTGCATTATTTGGATAAGGATTGTCGTATTGCCATGCTTCATCGGGAAATTAATTTTCCCTGTATTTTATTGCATGAGCAGTAGTTGGAGTCGGTTTATAGGAGGCAGAGAGAGGCCAAGAGGGCCAGGACCGACAACTATGGGGTTTCTCAGGCCAGGTCAAGAGGTGGACCATGTCAACAGACCCAACACAGGTCCATTGCTCTAGCTCCATCATCGGCTAGCACGCTATCCAGGTTTAAGGGAGACTCGAGGAGAAGGGCTACAAGCTCGAGGGATCATGGTAGCATGAAGGTGGAGCGCACTTTTCCAGTTTCTGTGAAGTGCGACAAGAATCATCTTAGGAGGTGTTTGGTTGGCGTGGATGCTTGTTTTGGGTGAGGCAAACCAACACAGGATCATATATTACCCTGCTGCCAGTTATACCGCTCCAGTAGCACGACCCCCTCAGCACGGTGCTTCCACTAGTTCAGTAGGTGGTCAGCACCAAAATAGGTTTTATGCCCTAGCACCTCTCCAAGAGAAGCAGGATTCATCAGATGTGATCACGACTATGGTTCAAGTCTTCCATACTGATGCTTATGCTTTGTTAGATCCAGGAGCTACCTTGTCTTTTGTGACCCCTTATATTGCTAGTAGTTTTGGAGTTAGTCTTGAAATTTTTTCAGAACCGTTCTCCGTATCTACTCCAGTCGGTGAATCAGTGGTAGCTAGGTAGGTGTATTGGGGTTGCCCATTACAGTGTTGCATAAGGTTACCTCTGCGAACTTAGTAGAATTGGCCATGACTGACTTTGACATCATTTTGGGTATGGATTGGTTTTTTGCATATTACACTTTGATTAATTGTAGGACCCGTGCGGTGAAATTATGATTTTCGGGTGAGTCAGTTTTGGAGTGGAAGGCTAGTTCGGCCGTACCAGCTGGTCGTTATATTTCATACCTTAAGGCCCGAAAAATAATCTCTACGGGTTGCCTGTACAACCTAGTTAGGGTTAAGGATGTATAGTTCGAGACCCCAACTATTTAGTCAATTCTAGTGGTATGTGACTATCTAGAAGTTTTCCCCGATGATTTTCCAGGTGTTCCTTCGGAGAGGGAAATTGATTTTGGTATTGATCTATTTCCCGATATGCAGCCTATCTCCATTCCTCCTTATAGGATGGCTCCAGCCGAGCTAGGAGAGCTAAAAGAACAGTTGAAGGACTTGTTGGATAAGGTTTTCTTTTGATAGCAATTCTCTATGGGGTGCACCAGTTCTCTTTTTTCAAAAGAAGGATGGATCCCTTTGAATGTGAGTTGATTATCGGTAGCTGAATAAGGTCACTGCCAATAAAAGGTACCCCTTGCCCAGGATTGATGTTTATTTGATGAGCTCCAGGGTGCCACGTGTTTCTCGAAGATAGATCTAAGGTCTAGGTATCACCAATTCAGAGTTCGGGAGAGTGATGTCCTAAAAACCACTTTCAGGACTCGGTATGGTCACTACGAATTTGTTGTTATGTCTTTTGGACTAACCAATGCTTCTGCAACTTTTATGGACCTGATGAACAGGGTGTTCAAGTAGTATCTGTACATGTTCGTAATCGTGTTCATCAATGGTATTCTTATATACTCTTGGAGCGAGGAGGAGCATGCTGCTCACTTGCAAATAGTGCTTCAGATCCTCAAGGATCGTTAGTTATATGCAGAGTTCAGCAAATGCGTGTTTTGGTTGGACTCGGTGGAATTTATAGGCCATGTGGTATCGGGTGAGGGCATAAAGGTAGATTCCCATAAAATTGAAGCGGTGAAGAATTGGCCCAGACCGGTGAATCCTTCAGAAATTTAGAGTTTCTTTGGCCTAGCAGGTTACTACTGGAGATTTGTTGAGGGTTTCTCATCCATTGTAGCACCTTTGACCAAGTTGACTCAAAAGAAGGTGAAGTTTCAATGGTCGAAGGCTTGTGAGGAAAGCTTTCAGGAATTGAAGACCCGACTCACTTCAGCACCAGTGTTGACTTTACCTGAGGGCGCGAATGGTTTTGTTGTATATTGTGATGCTTCGAGAGCCGGATTGGGATTTGTCTTGATGTAGCATGGAAAAGTAATAGCATATTCCTCTCGACAACTGAAAGTTCACGAAAAGAATTACCCGACCCATGATCTCGAGTTGGCCGCAGTGGTGTTTGCATTGAAGATATGGAGGCATTACTTGTATGAGGTCAACGTGGATGTATTCACGTATCACAAGATCTTGCAATATGTGTTCACACGAAGGATCTCAATCTTCGGCAAAGGAGGTGGTTGGAGTTATTAAAGGACTATGATATGAGACTTCTTTACCACCCGGGCAACGGTAATGTGGTGGAGGATGCACTTAGT
Source organism: Datura stramonium (assembly GCA_018107945.1). Taxonomy (NCBI): domain Eukaryota; kingdom Viridiplantae; phylum Streptophyta; class Magnoliopsida; order Solanales; family Solanaceae; genus Datura; species Datura stramonium. The sequence goes on along the minus strand of JACEIK010000215.1, from coordinate 467,153 downwards.
AGGCTCTCTATGGAGAGTGTGCCCCACGTGGAGGAGGGAAAGAAAGAGCTGGTGAAGGATGTCCACCGGCTTGCAAGATTGATTTTTAGATTGATCGACTCGACCGATGGCGGCGTCGTTGTGCAAAATGGGTCAGAATCGTCCTTGGTGGTTGATGTCAAATCTAAGCAAGATGAGGATCCGATTTTGAGGAAGATGAAGGAAGCAGTGTAGAGTCAAAAGGTGGAGGTTTTCTCCCATGGGGGAGATGGTGTGCTACGCTACCAGGGTCGACTATGTGTTCCGGACGTCGATAATTTGAGGGTTTAGATATTACAGGAGACACATGATTCCAAATATTCTATCCATCCAGGGTTCACGAAGATGTATCGGGACTTGTGAGAAATTTATTGATGGGATGGTATGAAGAAGGATATTGCATAGTTCGTAGACAAATGTCCAAACTTTCAGCAGGTGAAAGTCGAGCATTAAAGGCCGGGAGGCATACTTCAGGATATCAACATTTCCACATGGAAGTGGAAAGAGATTAACATGGACTTTATAACAGTTTTACCCCGCACTTGGAGACAGTATGAATCCATTTGCGTTGTTGTGGACAGGTTAACCAAGGCTGCACACTTTCTACTGGTCAAGATCACGGATTCGGTGGATGATTATGTGAAGTTGTATATTTGGGAGTTGGTTCGACTTCATGGAGTGCCCTTTTCTATTATCTCATACCGAGGTACTCAGTTTACCTCCTAGTTTTGGCGGTCTTTTTAGAAAGGGATTGGGACTCAGATTAAGCTCAGCATAGAATTTCATCCGCTAATGGATGGCCAAGCCAAGAGAACAATCAAGACTCTTGAGGACATGTTGAGGGAATGTGTTATGGATTTTAAAGGTAGTTGGGATGATCATTTGCCCTTAATCGAGTTTTCTTATAATAAAAGCTATCAATCTAGTATCTAGATGACACCGTTCAAGGATCTTTACGGGCGGAGGTGTAGATCTCTCATTGAATGGTTTGAGGTTGGTGAGGCAGCTGTGATAGGGCTAGATTCGGTTCATCGGGCCATCGTAAAGGTTCAGTTGATAAGGGATAGGCTGAAGAACACTCAGAGCCGTGAGAAATCATATGCTTATGGAGAAGGGATTTGTAGTTTGATGTTGACGACTGGGTATTTCCAAAGGTATCTCCCATGACAGGAGTCATGCATTTGGAAAGAAAGGAAAACTCAGTCCCCGATATGTTGGTCCTTACTAGGTTTTGAGAAGAGTTGGTAAGGTAGCGTATGAGTTGGACTTTCCATCAGAGTTATCTTCTGTGCATTCCGTGTTTCATGTGTCATTCTTGAAAAAGTGCTTGGGTGATCCAGCTTTAGTAGTCCCGGTGGACAGTTGGTGAAAAGGACAGCCTCAGCTATGAAGAAATTTCGGTGGAAATCTTGGATCGTCAGGTTCGGAGGCTAAGGAAGAAAGAAGTAGCTTCAGTTAAAGTATTATGGAGAAATCAACATGTTGAAGGNATGATGGCTAGATGCCCACTCTTGTTTTCTACCGGCTCAGTTTCCGCTAGAGGTATTAGTTTTTGCCCTAAACCTCTAATAAGATTTCATGTTCCATTCATGCGTACAAGTTCATTTTATGATATGGTATATGTATGTGGTGTTTGAATTCAATTCAGTTACGTAGCTCTTTTTGGAGATAGTCAATCTGTCAGTTTTCAGTTTAAACGATCAGTAATTGCATATGGTGATTGCTTGTTTCTGAGTTTTCTGCATGTTTCTAAAATTCGAGGATGAATGCTACCAAGGGGGAGATATATTTATACCCCGGGAACCCAAGGATCAGACTCAGGAGTCAAAACGGAGAAAAATTGGGAATTCACACCAGGTCACAGAACAACCCGTGAGGTGGGTCGTGAGAAGTGACCACGAGTCGTGAAGTGACTCGTGGTCAAGAAGGGCACGACTAAGTTTTGGGGTGAACTTGTGTTCATGCCACATGACTCGTTAGGACTCCCATGGCCTAGGTGGACTAGTTGGAAAAATGGGAAAGGGCAGGGAAGACCACAGAGAGTGACCACGAGTCGTGGTCGGACCTCACGACTCATGGGGTAACCCGTGGCTTGGATTGCATGGTGGATCAAGGTTTTGGGCAGTGGGGATCACGGTTGATGACCACGAGTCATTGTCATCCACCACGATTCGCGGGGTCCCTTGGGGAGTTGGGCAGTGAGCATGATGGATTCAGGCCACGAGTCGTGCCCCCTGGAAACGACTCGTGAGGTCCCTCGTTGGGACTAGCAACCAAGAATTTCCTGCAATTTTAGTAAGGGTGTTTTCATAATTTCTATATTTATAAGGCCTAAACTATGTTGTTTAAGGTTCTGAATAGGGTCTTTTAAGGGGGATTAGTCCATGTTAAGCCTCATTCATGCATGCATGAGTATAGAGAGGAGTCTAGAAGGTTATTAGAGGTGTTCTTCCCCAATTTCTCTAAATTCCATCTTGTGCTTTCAAGGGAGATTAAGAATCAAGTGTTTCTAGGTATGTAAGGTCATTAATGAGTGAATTCTTCCATATCCATGCTCCTACTCTGTGATTCTACTTANGATTCTACTTACAATTTTATCAAATACTCATGGGGTTTTGCATTTGATTATATAAATTCTAAAGATTTAATTATGGGTTTTGTGATTTTGAAATTTTATCATAATCTATAGATTTTGATCATCTTTTTAGATTTAAATTGATTATGATATTGTTGATTTTGATTTTCTAAACAATTAAGCTTAATTATGCATGCCCCATGATGAATCGCTTATTATCCCATCGATGTTCTTTACGATCCCAACATGAATTATGTTTTAAATTACGAATTCATTATGTTACCGATTATGATTTTTAATGAAATCAAGCTATATGCATGATATAAAGGTATTTATGAATCTTATTAATCATGAATTATGTTTTTTATCGACTCACGGACCTCATGTCATGGCTAGATCGCATATGTTCAAGCATGTTTACAATTATCATGAATTTAACTATCCCATGAACTCGTATATGTATTATTATGAGCACTGTATATGTTTTGGGTGTAGTATCGAACACCGAGTAGGTTCGGGGCTCAGGTTAAGCCCTTGATCTCCAGAACTACGTGCCACCGTAGGTATGTCAGGACCCCTTTCATGTTAGTCCCTAGCCAAAATGACCCTTTTCATGGTTATATCACACTTTCATAGTTCTACCCTTGGTAATGTACAAACACCCTCCCATCTAGGGTTACAAGTCGAGCTTCATGTGTGTTCATATGGGGTATGTCGGTTAAGAGAATCTCCCACTGTTCCTCATGATTTATACATGTTTTGATTATGTATGTTGGCTCAAGTCATGTTAAGTAAACCTCTTCTGTTATGATTATGATTATGTTATGTTACGAATATTTTGAAAACCTTGAGCCATATGATATGTTATTATGATTTATGATACGAGCATGACTTCCTACTCTTACGATCATTTATGAATTTCATATATGTTTTAAATGTCCGTTTTACTTACTTTGCATACTCTGTACATTCCACGTACTGACCGCATACTGTCACGACCCGGATGTACACCCACATCGTAGACACGGGACAAGGGACCCCGAGGGACCCCTATTCAACCCATGGCCCATGAATACAACTAATATCATTTAAATAAATGAAATATTAAGAATAAAACATCGCGGAAACGTAACCATGACATAGCATCAGGAAATACAAAATATTTACATAAGCTGAGTACTACTCATTCGTCCGAAAGCCTCTAATACATAAGATGGGTTGATGACACAACATCCCCAACGAACCCGAGAAATAATAAACATAATCAACAGGAAAGTTTATCAAACGACCCTCAAAACATGAGTACTCACCAACAAGCTGATAGCGTAGGCTGAGATGGACTAAGGATGAGGATGAGCCTAAGATCCGGACCCTGTATCATAAAATGATACAACATATAAAGTATGCGGTCAGTACGTGGAATGTACTGAGTATGCAAGGTAAGCAAAATGGAAATTTTAAAAGTAAAGTAAACTCATAAATAGACATAGGAGAAGGACATCATGCTTGCATCAAGATCTTCATAATAAAACATATGGCTCAAGACTTTCAAATCATTCATAATCATTCATTATCATAATCATAAATAACTTTATCATAATATAACTTGAGCCCATAACATAAACATAACAATGCATAAAATATGCAGAATAATGGGAGGACTCATCATAATTGACACCATCATGGTAGAGCCTTTCATGATGCCCCACTGTCTCGCTCAAGTGGGCAGAGCCGACTCTGGCTTTCCACGCGAGGGTCGTGCATAAGGCGTGATATCACATTTGAGGGGATCATTATCAATACATCATATCATTTACAACCCACGGTGTCATGTGGTTATGAGACACAAGCATAGTCCTTTGAACGTCGGGTTGCTCGGTGCTAGACATGGCTCCCAAAAACATGCATATAGGCTCATACATAAATAATTAACATCATGAATTACGATTCATTGGCTAGAAAATAACATTTATCATCATTGATCTCCTTTAAACACTCTAGCCAAGAATCAAAGGCCCTTTTCATCGACCAACATTATAAATCGATAAATCATGAAATTTATTTCTTAAATCGTAAATCATTCTTCATCATGTGGGCATTGCCCATTACTTCATCATACTCAATTCTTTCAAAACATGCTCATAAACATGGGTAACTTGATTTCATGCTTTTCCATCATATATAAACTCAAAATAATGAATATTCATCATATATCATAACTTTCATGGACTTTCATCAATCTGCCCAACATGCATAATTCAATAATTAAAACTCAATCAAATCATTCCCATAAGGAGAAATCACATTGTCATGCTTTGGGTGAAACCCCATAGACTTAAATAGGAGGATTCATGATTTTAATTGAAATTGGGCATGGGTGAGGAAGAATTACACCCATTTTAAAACCCTACATACCTGGAAATTGATGGACTTAAAGTTCCTTGAACACCCAAAAAGAAATTGATGAAAATATGGGGAAGAGGGCCTAAAATCTCCTAAAAACCTCTCTAAAATCCTTGAATGAGAATGGGCATGCCTAAAGGACTTAACTCATATTATCATACTCAAAAAATATTCAAAACGACGTAGTTTAGGGGCTAAATATGTGGAAAGGTCAAAAATACCCTTAAAATAATTTCCCTGAAAACCTATCCCAGACGGACCAACGACCGACCCAATGGGTCGTGACAACATCCACAACTTGTGGTATCGAGTCGTTGAGTCCACTATTTCATCTTAGGCCTCGGATCATTCCCACGGCTCCATAGGACGAGTCGTGACATCAAAGAACGAGTCGTTGGATCGATTATCGTCAACTCCTTGACCAAATCTGGCCTTCCTTCCCATGAGTCTCACCATGACTCGTGGTGACTTCCAATGAGTCGTGGTTTCCATCCGTTCCTGCACTAGAGCCTTCAACCCACGAATGATGACTTGAAACAACGGGTCATCCCTCTTAACCACGAATCGTGGGATGCCCCGTTGCTTCCTCCTCAGCCTAAGTCCAAACCTCCCCACGACAGGTGACAATGATTCGTTGTGCCTTACAACGGGTCATTACACCATCTATTGTTTCTATTGATTCCCTGACCTCCCAAACCATGAGTCGTAGGGTCGTCCATTCTGTGATGTTTTTGTCACTTTTCTGCACTTTTCCAAATCTAACTCTCGGATCTATTCTTAGACATTTTTGGGGTATTACACATACTTTCTATGTTGTATCGTTTCATGATATAGGTCCCAGTTCTCAGGCTCATCCTCACCCGTAGCTACTTTTAACCAGTCATCATGTTCTGACGACTGCATGCTCATACTCTATGTTATTTCTTTCAGTTTCTTGATGTTGAATTAGTTGGGGAGTTGTCCGATCAATCTTTCTTTCATGTTAGAGGCTTATCAGACTAAAAGTTGTATTCCGCTGCATTTATAAGTATAGTATTGCTTTTCCCTTATGCTATGTTATGATTACGTTCTTTATGTTAAGTCTTCCACTCATGTGATTGTATTAGATATATGCTCGTGCCATGGGTCAACTTGGGGTCTCAAGGGGTTCCTTGTCCTGTGTCTACGATCGGGGTGTATGTTCAGGTCGTGACACCCAACTAAGTATTTAAATTGTCCCTAATGTACAAAGTAAGAACAATGATGGCTAAGAACACCCTGAATTGGCTATTCTTCAGCATCATCATCAGCCTATTCATTCTGGTTACCATCACCTATTTGCTCGGCCCCATCTTCCTCATCAAAGTTCACAAATATATCATCAATGGGTCATTGGTCATCAAGGAAGCTCATGTTGGGCTCAACCATGGGTGCCCTGTTCTGTAGCTCTCTCACATCAACTCGAAGAGATGAGAATGCTCTTTCAACCACATCCATGTGGGAGCACAACTTGTTCAAGCTCTCTAACATATCCTACGTTTCCTTCTTCACCAACCATTGGATGAGAGCTGGCAGGTCTTGAGCAACCTTTGGAGTTGGTTTTCATGAGATCATGTCATTTTTGCCAACTTTTGGATCCCACTTGGTCTAGAGGATGAAGGAGTAGGTGAAGGCCCGTGGAGTGGTGCCTCTATGAAAACATGCCCCGACATCTCAGGGTTCGACTCATTGAGGTTGGGAGCCATGGAGGTCTAAGCTATATCATGAGAGGTTGAGTCCTCGGGTGCAATCCAAGCTTGCAACCTCTTTCTCTTACTTTTGGGAGCATCAACGTCCCTCTATTTTGCTATGCCAACCATAATAGTAGAAGAGCTAGGCTTTTCATTTGGAAGTAACGGGACCCGTGCTCGCTCGCATAATTGGCGGATAAGCACCGGGTAGGGCATAGAGAGACCTTGATGGCGAGCTCTTCTCTTCATGTGTGTGGTGACCACTTCCCCGAATTTTATTAGCACCCCCGACATGATGCAGGCAATTATATGCAAGCCTCAAGGTGCACCCTCTTATCATTATTAGAAGGCATGAGNAGCACCCCCTACATGATGCAGGCAATTATATGCAAGCCTCAAGGTGCACCCTCTTATCATTATTAGAAGGCATGAGGAAGAAAAAGAAAAACTCTAGCCATAATTTGGCCTCGAATTTGAGGTCTTTCCTTGTAATTTTTCCTCCCATGGTGGCCCAGACTGGATGACCATTGTCAATGATGCGAGCCACCCAGCCAAATTGATATTCCTTGTCAGCCACCCTTGCTGCAAACTCAGTGTAACACCCCAAAAGTTCCCTAGGTCAGACCCCCGACTTACAATAGAAAATAACAAGAAAACAGTGCCATAACCAAACAACGAACCTTAGTACGATTCTTTGTAGGGTCTACAAGGTCATTGGAAGTGCTCGTTGTTTCATGACGAGAGAGATGTCAGAAATTTGCCAAGAACCCACGAGGGGATTGTATGGACCGTGGCTTGATTGAACCGGTCATTATTTGGGATAGTTGAAGAAGATTAAGGGAATTTTGAAGGAAGATTAAGGGAAATCAACGGACATACCAATAGTCTATTGTTTGTTACCACGACCTATTGGATGGGTCATTGGTTCTGCTAGTTTGTTGAAAATCTCAGGCTAAGTTTGGAACCCTTTAAGGTCCATGGATAGACCCGATGATGGTGAATTTATTAAAATAAGGTATTAAGATCAATTCCTAAGTACAAGAAGTGCATTGGATGCAAATTAAGGTCATAAGGAACCTCTAGTACAAAGTTGAGTTGAGAGCCTCCTTACCAATTGAGTGTTCGTATAAGTTCTTACAAGGGTCCACTTCAAACAAGCATAGCCCCCACATTAGAATTTTTTTTGATGATTCAGCACCTCAAATTGAAGCCCTTGAAGTCTTCTTTCCAATGCATCCGACTTTGTATCAATCGAAATTCGGAGTAAAAAGTTATGAGTAGCTTAGTGAAGCAGCATTAGGCAACAACGAACCTTAGAACGGGCCGTTGTAGCAACCAACGACCCGTCCTGTTGGTTGTTGGAACGGCCAGTTCCAGATCTTTTTTTGTAGTTTAGGGGTATTATGGCAAACTCCTATGCTTCTAACTCCTAGATGACGTTGTTTTGGGCTTCCTTAAGGTCAGATTAAAAGGATTAACCTAGCCTATATCCTCACCCTCTCCAAATGATCAATAGTTGGATTTTCTCTCAAGAAAGAGCTAGGGTTCTTCTTCAACCTCTTCAAATCTTCTTGGACTCTTCAAGGAAACTCAAGGGATCATCAACCCATGTATGTAAGGCTATGAATGAGAGTTCCTTTCACCCTCATGCTCAAAACTCTTCTCAATTTCTATGGATTTCAATTCTAGATTTAAGTTTCATGATCTATGGGGTTTATTCCAATTCTTGTGAAATTCTCTATGATCTACCTATGGGTCAATTTTTTTAATGTATTAAATCATGTTTTATGATCTATGGGAAAATTTTATGACTATTTTGAATATAAATTTATAGATTTGAATGTAAATCCAATTATGCCCAATTATGTATGTTTTTATGAAAAGTCAAGTTATGATTTCATTATGATCTTGATCTATGTTATCCCAATTATGATTTATGCTTTATGATGTGATTTCTCTCAAGTACTTATTATGAGCAAGTTTTACATTGTTTTCCATTAAAATTATGTTTCAAGTTTTTTAAATAAATATTCTCATTTATGAAAAGTTCATGAAAGTTAAGATTTATGATGAATATTCATGTATGATGATGTATTGATGATGAAAGGAATGTTTTCAAGTCACCCATGTTTATAATGATGTTTTCAAGTGAATTATGTGTTTTCAAGCATGTTAAAGTATTGGGCAATGCCCACATGTTCAAGAATTATTTATGATGTATGAAATGGATCTCATGATTTATCGATTTATGATGTTGGCCGACTAAAAGGGCCTTTGTTACTTGCCTAATAATGTTTTAATGGGGATCAATGAATGACAAATGTATATTTAGCCATGAATCTTTATGAATGATGTTATTGATTTACATATGAGCCTAATGTGCATGTTTTTGGGAGCTGTGTCTAGCATCGAGCAGCCCGATAGTCAAAGGACTACGTCGGTGTCTCATAGCCACATGCCACCATGGGTTTATAATGATATATTAAAATGATAATGATTCCCTCTTTCGTGATATCACATAATGCACGTCCCTCGCCTAGCAAGCCAGGGGAGACTCTGCCCACTTGAGTGAGATAGTTTGGGAATCATGTAAGGCTCTACCATGATGGTGTCGGTTATGACGTCCTCTCATTGTTCCGCATGTTTTATGAATTTTTATGTTTATGTTATTGGCTCAAGTGATGATTTGATAAAGTTTCTCTTATGATTATGATAATGAATGGTTTACGAATGATTTGAAAACCTTGAGCCTTATGTTATCTTATGATGTTTATGATACGAGCATCATGTCCTTCTCTTATGATCATTTATGAGCTTTTATCTATTTTTAAATTTCTATTTTACTTACCTTGCATACTCGATACATTCCACGTACTGACTGCATACTTTCTATGCTGTATCGTTTCATGATACAGGACCCGGTTCTCAGGCTCATCTCCATCCTTAGTTCATGCCGAAGTTGCTATCAGCTTTATTGGTGAGTCCTTATATTCCGAGGACCGTATGACTAGACATGTATGATGATTCTTTTGTTTCCTATTTGGCCGGGTTAGTTGGGGGTGTTGTCCCATCAACCCATCTTATATGATAGAGGCTTTCAGACCTTATGTAGTAATCAGCTTATGTGTATGTCTAGTGCTTTTCGAATGTTATGATATGCTATGTTACATTTACGTTTTTGCTATGTCGTATATTTAGTATTCTTCATGAAGTGATATGAAGTTAGATATGCTTATGACATGGGTCGACTTGGGGCCTCTCGAGGTTCCTTGTCCCGTGTAACAATCCGGGTCTATGTTCAGATCGTGACAAACTTGGTATCAGAGCATTAGGTTTTGAAGTGTCCTAGGGTGTTTGAAAGCCGCACTAAGTAGAGTCCTTTTCATAGGTGTGAAGCGCGCCACACTTATGAAGAAGAGGCTACGATATGTTTAGGAAATGTTCCCTTCTTTCATGATCTATGTCGTGCGATAATTTATCTTTATATCCGTCTAACTCGTATATTCACACTCCAAAGCATAAAACTAGTCTGTGGAATAAGAGACTGTCACGACCCAAATGTACACCCGGATTGTAGATGATGAGCCCGCAAGTGTACGGGTCGTACAAGTAATATAGTGGCTCTTTTTAAGAACCGGAATGTCG
>JACEIK010000215.1:392141-423789 GCA_018107945.1 Datura stramonium | reverse complement strand
AAAGTCTTGTTCGTCCTCGAACAAACCTTTTACATCTCATGCACATGAAGACTCACACATAGCTAATATAGCAAGACAATTCAAGCTACGACTACAATGATTGTTTAAGATAGCAAGCTAAAAATAGAGCATGCACGATCTAATCATTGAAATGAAATACAACTATGTTAAGACTTCCTAACCTCAAGACTCGACTCTCAATCTTAGCAAACTCATGCAAATCAACTGATCAAGAAATCCAACATAAATTATATCCTTCATTAAACATGTGCCCTCACAACAAGAGATGTATTTATTTACTATCTTAAGGCCAGGAAGCTTATTTCTAAGCGATGTATTTACCATTTAGTTCGGGTCAAGGATTTCGACTCTTAGACCCCAACTATCCAATCAGTCCCTGTTGTCAACGAGTTTCCAGATGTGTTACCCGAAGACCTTCCCAGAGTTCCTCCTGAACGGGAAATTAACTTCAGCATAGACCTTATTCCAGATACTCAGCCCATCTCCATCCCTCCTTATAGAATGGCTCTGGCTAAACTTAAGGAGTTGAAGGAGCAGCTAAAAGATCTTCTTAATAAGGGTTTTATCAGACCTAGCATCTGTCTTTGGGGTGCTCTAGTGCTATTTGTGCGAAAGAAAGATGGTACCCTCAAAATGTGCATTGATTACCGTCAGTCGAACAAGGTCACAATCAAGAACAGGTATCCCCTACCCAGAATTGATGACCTTTTTGACCAACTTCAGGGAGCCAGCTATTTCTCCAAAATAGATCTCAGGTCAAGGTATCATCAGCTAAGAGTCAGAGAGTGTGTGACATACTGAAAACAACTTTCAGAACTCAGTATGGTCACTTCGAGTTTTAGGTAATGTCCTTCGGACTAACAAATGCCCCTGTAGCTTTTATGGACCTGGTGAATAGAGTCTTCAAGCAGTATCTTGATATGTTCGTCATTGTATTTATCAATGACATTCTGGTATACTCCAAAAATGAGGAAGAGCGTGCTAATCACTTGAGGATAGTGCTTTAGACCCTCAAAGACCGCCAGTTGTTCTCCAAGTTCATCAAGTGCCAATTTTGGTTGAAGTTCGTGACTTTCCTGGGTCATGTGGACTCGGGTGAGGGTATTCAGGTTGATCCTCAAAAGATAGCAGCAGTGAAATACTGGCCCAGACCCACCTCCCCAACACAAATAAGAAGTTTCTTGGGTTTGGTTGGTTATTATCGGCGCTTTGTAGAAGGCTTTTCTTCTATAGCATCTCTTATGACTAGGCTAACTCAGAAGAATGTGAAATTCCAGTGGTCAGATGCTTGTGAGAAGAGTTTCCAGGAATTAAAAACTAGACTCACTATCGCTTTAGTGTTGACTCTACACGATGAATCAGATGGATTTGTAGTATATTGAGACACTTCTAGAGTTGTACTCAGTTGCGTTCTGATGCAGTGGGGCAAAGTGATAGCTTACGCCTCCAGACAGCTCAAGGTTCATGAGAAGAATGATCCAACTCATGACTTGGAGTTGGAAGCGATAGTGTTTGCATTGAAAATATGGAGACATTACTTATACGGGGCTCACGTTGATGTTTTCACCGATCACAAGAGCCTTTAGTATGTATTCAGCCAGAAGGAACTCAATCTTCGCCAGAGAAGGTGGTTAGAGCTCCTAAAGGATTATAACATGAGCGTGTTATATCACCCGGGCAAAGCCAATATGGTGGCGGATACCCTAAATAGAGTTTCTATGGGTATCGTATCTCATATTGAGGATGGTAAGAAGGAGTTGGTGAAGGATATTCACAGACTAGCGCGGTCAGGGGTGCAGTTGGTTGACTCAACTAAGGGTGGAGTGGAGATGCAAAGTGGGTCAGACTCCTCTTTGGTTGTTGAAGTTAAGTCTAAATAGGATGAAGATTCCGTTCTTCTTAAACTCAAAAGGAAGCGGTTCTCAGAAAGGAAGTTGAGGCTTTCTCCAAAGGGGGAGATTGTGTGCTCCGTTATCAGGGCAGATTAGGTGTACCAGACGAAGGTGACTCGAGATAGCAGATATTGGTTGAAGCACACAGCTTGAGATACTCCATCCACCCTGGTGCTACTAAGATGTACCGCAACTTTTGGGATATTTACTGGTGGAACAGCATGAAGAGAGACATCGCCAAATTTGTAGCTAAGTGCCCGAACTACCAGCAAGTCAAGGTAGAGCATCAAAGACCGGGAGGTATGACCCAAGATATCAGTATACCCACGTGGAAGTGGGAAGAAGTAAATATGGACTTCATTATGGGTCTACCTCGAACTCATCGGCAACATGATTTTATCTGGGTAGTAATAGACCGGATAACTAAGTCTGCACATTTCCTCCCAGTTAAAACTACAAATTCAGTTGAGGACTATTCTAGACTTTACATCTGGGAGTTAGTCCAGCTTCATGGGGTGACTTTATCCATCATCTCAAAAAGAGGTACCCAATTCATCTCACAGTGTTGGAAGTCCTTTCAGAAGGGATTTGGCACCCAGTTCAAGCTCAACACGGCTTTTCACCCGTAGACAGATGGGAAAGATGAGCGGATTATTCAGACCCTAGAATATATGTTGAGAGCATGTGCGATCAATTTCAATGGAAGTTGGGATGACCACTTGCCTCTTATCGAGTTTTCATACAACAATAGGTGTCACTCCAGCATCTAGATGCCCCTATTTGAGGCATTGTATGGTAGAAGGTGCAGATCTCCTATTGGATGGTTCGAGGTTGGTGAAGCTACTATAATCGGGCTAGACTCGGTTCATGAAGCGATGCAGAACGTACATCTCATCATAAAAAGATTGGAAATAGCTCAGAGCCATCAGAAATCTTATGCTGATGTGAGGAGAAGAGGACTGGAATTTGATGTGGATGACTGGGTCTATCTGAAAATTTCACCCATGAAAGGGGTGATGAGGTTTGGGAAGAAGGGAAAGCTCAGTCTGAGATATGTGGGACCCTACAAAATCCTAAGGCGAATTGGCAAGGTAGCTTATGACTGGAATTACCGTCAGAGTTGGCGTCTGTGCACCCAATATTCCATGTGTCACTATTGAACAAATTTATTGGCGATCCAACTTTAATTGTGCCCTTGTACAGTGTAGAAATAAAGGATAGCCTCTCATATGAGGAGGTCCCAATCCAGATCCTTGACCATCATGTTCGTAAGCTGAGGAACAAGGAAGTAGCTTCAATCAAAGTCTTATGGAGAAATTAGTAGGTTGAGGGAACTACATGGGAGGCTGAAGCAGATATGATGGCCAAATACTCGCATTTGTTATCTTCTGAATTAGTTTCATTTTAAGGTACCAATTTTCTCCCTAGAACTCCATTCTGTTCATGTCTTCCAGTTTCGTTCATGTAATTGATCATGTGTATGATTAGTGAATTTAGTTCAGACTTGTAGTTTAGTTCGGAGGTAGTCATTCCGTTAGTTTCCAGCCTTTACGGACAGTATTTGAATATAGTGATTGTAATTCTATGCTTTCCTGTGTGTTTTCCAACATTCATGGATGAATGTTCCCAAGGGGGAGATATTGTAATGCCTCGGAAACTCAAAGACTAGACCCGGGACTTAAATTAGAGAAAATTGAAAAATCTGCACTAGGTCACAGAATAAGTCATTTTGTGACCCGTGGGGAGAGACCACGAGCCGTTAAGTGACTCGTGGTAAGGTATGGGTGTTTAGTTTAAAAATTTGATGTTTGAGTGACCAAAGATGTGACCACGGGTCGTGATATGACCCGTGATCAAGGATTATTTGTAGCCGGCAAATGTGAGGCAGTGTACCCAACGGGTCCTCACCACGACTCGTTTGGGACACCACGAGTCATGGTGTCACCCGTGGTGACTCCATGGCTTTTTAGNACGCGGTCCAAACTTAAATTAATCTTGGGTAGCGAAATATTAAGTTGCCGGCAACGGGTCCTCACCACGACTCGTTTGGGACACCACGAGTCATGGTGTCACCCGTGGTGACTCCATGGCTTTTTAGATGGTGTGGTCCACGAGAGGTGACCACGAGTCATGGTCACCAACCACAACTCGTTAGGTCCCTCGTGGTGGCCTTTAGTGTACTCCGAGCAGTGTAGTCCACGAGTGTGACCACGACCCGTTAGGTCACCCATGAGGACTGCCACTCAGTTTTTCCTTACGAATTTCCAAGGGTCTTTTAGTAATTTCCTACCATCCTAATCTTTAAACTACGTCGTTTTAGTCGTAATTTCAGAGTTATTAGTGGGGTTAAACGGTTTCTTTCCTCATTCCTCACAACTCGTTAGGTCCCTCGTGGTGGCCTTTAATGAGCACCTTGGTGAAGTTCTTGAATCTTCAGAGGAGAGGAAAAAGAAGAGCTTGAGAGATATCTTCAGAGAATGAGGGTTTAGGCTTGTAGAAACCCTTAAAAATGTCCCAATTAATACCCAAAATGACGTAGTTTAAAAGTTAAAAGAATAGGAGTTTACAAAAATTCTCCTGAAGAAAACTGGAAATTTCCCGAATATAGAGTCACGACTCACGTAATGAGTCGTCGTCCCATCCAACGACTCGTCATCTTGCCTGTTAAGCACATTGGAAAATTCACACAGTTTTATCATTCTTCAGACCACAACCAACATAACGAATCGTCACCAGCTCTAACGACTCATTAAACCCACTCATCAAGTCACTGGAAGATTACTTTGGACTTCAGATTCCTCAACTCCATATCAACATGGCGAGTTGTTTCTTCCTCTAACGACTCGTCACGTCCACCCGTCAAGTACACTGTATAATACTTCATGAATTCAACTTCTCACCACCCAATGACCAATCTAACGAGTCGTTTCTAGGCAAGATGACTCGTCAGGTCGTCCGTGACCACTGGGCTTGCCAT
Organism: Datura stramonium; assembly: GCA_018107945.1. Lineage (NCBI taxonomy): Eukaryota > Viridiplantae > Streptophyta > Magnoliopsida > Solanales > Solanaceae > Datura > Datura stramonium. Next base: position 418,899 of record JACEIK010000215.1, on the reverse strand, counting down.
CCCCTCCTTACAGTTCCTCAGGGGTAAAACCACGACCCGTTAGGTCTCCTAACGACTCGTTCTCCAACTCATTCTGAGGAAATTTTCTGCTGACTTTCCTGTTGAGCCTCATCTAACTCTGGAGTGTGATCTCTAGGACTTCCAGGGTGTTACAATATCTCCCCTCGAGAACATTCTTCCTCAAATATGGGCTGAACATACTGATAAGATAGAGACGAAACAGATATCCAAATATCAATCAATGACAGCTAAACACCAATGGAGTATCTGACTCCGGACCAACCATATACACCAAATCTGAATATCCACGTCTAACATGCATACCATGGAACAAGGGAGACCAAAGAACATGAGACCAACATAGAACTAGACAGAACACCGAAAGAAAATTCTTTCCCCTTTTTATCTGGCACAAAACTGATATAGACTGATCCTTAGTCCTCAAATCGCTTCTTGATACTAAACTAACATTCACAATATCTAATCTAACTGAGGGTAGGGAATTCATGAGCACAAGTTATTCCCAACATCTAAAATTGAGCACATACAAAAGATAATCCGACTCTACTGAAGTAATAAACAGCTTCTAAAGACTGAGTTCGAGCTAACCACACATGGAAAACATAAGTTAATACACATAACTGATTCACAGCATTAAAACGAGCATAAAGGACACATAGAGCAAAACTGGAATCACTGTCTGAAGCGGTTACTTCTAAACCTCGGGAATCTGCTCATAAGAATGGACATCACTTTAACTTCAACTGAAACACAAGAGAAATTATTTGAGACATTGAAGAGATCGAAATACAACAACTGCTAAGGCTGAAACCTCTTTATGAGCATTCTCAAGGTCTGACTTACTACGCATACTCACTATCTCCCCATTAGCTTAAAGTCATCATTTTAAGACTCCCGAATATTCCTTAAGGTCAGGTCAATTTACAACCTCCTAGCTTCTCTTCCACCTCTATCCTTCACTACAAGCCTCACACTAACCGCTATTCACATTAACCATCGACAATCTCTTCTTGCAATTACAACAGGGCTTCTTATTCAATACTGGGCTTACATGATATGGGGGGTAATACAAGATTCACAACATACCTGTGGTCACTACTGGAGACTTTCCTTTATCCTAGTATGTTGTTCTTGCATAGGAGCAGTTTTGACGACATCCGCCATCTGGGCTAGATACTGCATCCTTCTTAAATGGGCTATCTATGGGGGCCACTAAAGAAACGGCCAAGGACCTACTCTCGCCTCGCTTTTCCGTTACGCAATCCCAGTGCTTATGTCCTGACTGGACGCACCATAAAAAAACATCCGACCCAGCCAAACACTCCCCCAGGTGGTGCTTTCCATAGCTGGCACGCATGGGGTACGTGATTCCCCTTACCCTAGGTCTGTATGGAGCACTGACTGTTGAAAATGCTGGGGCTGCCAACCTTTACTGATAAAATGGGCGGTGTCCACCACTCATCCTTGGTGAAGAGGACTCTGAGTTTCCTCTCCTAACCCTCTTGGCCTCTCTCTCCTTTTCCTTTTCTTGTTCCGCATCCATTTGCTGCGCAAATATCACCAAACGGTGAGAAGTCTATATCCCTGTGCAACATGGAAATCCTGCACTCTTTAATCAAGGAGTCTGACACTCCATTCACGAACCTGCTCACTCGGGCCCTCTGGTCCGCTACTATCTCTGGGCATACTTGGATAACCAGGTAAATTCCAACGCGTACTCTTGTACTGTCGTGTCATTCTGTCTTAGGTTGATTAATTCTGCTGTCTTAGCCTCTCTTAACTCTCTAGGGAAAAACCTATCCAAGAATGCAGTTTTAAATTAATCCCAACTTACGGGGCCTGCTCCAATCCCTCGATTGTCCCTCCACTAACAAAACCAAATGTAAGCAACTCATTTTAGCTAGTAGGAGGCTATGTATCCGCCCTCAACTCCCGTCACACCCATGATGTGAGTGATCTTCTGAATCTTTTTCAAGAACTCAGGCAAGTCCTCTCCTACATTCGACCCCGAGAACTCAGGTGGGTTCATTTGGAGAAAATCCCTTACTCTCGTCGCTGCCACATTTTCATTCTGGGGAATATAGGCCATTTCTTGCTGATTAATCTGAGCGGTTACAGCCTGTGCCAACATATTAAGAGTTGCCCAGAACTCGGCATAGGTAACATGGTCGTCCCTCGGGTTTGCCAGGGCTGGTGGTGCCTGCTGGCGATCATTACCATTTCTTCTTCCATTTGCTTATCTAGGAGGCATTATCTACGAGCGCGTAAAGCACGAGTCAGGGGAAAGAACTGTTTAGAGCTTAATACTCTACGCATGATAAGAATCATGAAGAAAACGGAACATTCCTAAAACATCTCGTAGCCTCCTCGTCATAACTGTGGCACGCTTCACACCCATGAAGAAGACTCTACTTAACGCGGCTTTCAGACACCCTAGGAAACTCTAAACCTTGGCTCCAATACCAAGTTTGTCACGACCCGAGTTCACACCCTAGCAGTAACACGGGACAAGGAACCTCGAGAGGCTCCAAGTCGACCCATGGCATTATCATACCATACACTTAAGATGAGAACGACTAACAACATAAATAAGCGGAAGCTAATAACATGAATCTAATATAAACCATAACGACAATTTAATAACACTTAGATACAATGCTGAACCTGTCTAGATAAGTCTGAAAGCCTTCTACTAAACTGATGAGTTGCTGGGACAAGCCCCCAACTAACTCCTAAAGTCTGAAAACTGAAACATAGTAAAATATGAACATAATCACGTCCTCAGAGGATGAGGACTCACCAATAGTTGTTGAATAGGGACAAAGCATATCTAACCACAAGGCCGAGTCTGGAAACCTGAATCTATATAATGAAACGATAGTACTTGGAATGTACTGAGCATGCAGGATAACATACCAATTAAATAAACAAATATCCGATAAAGATTTAATAAAATACATCCACATAACTGCTTCAACATTCTATTCACATACTCTATGATTCACATACACAGATATATACATGAAACTTCTTTTTGAATCTCATTTATATAACCTTTTCGAACTCATACATAAGGGTCAAGTTCTAAACATTTAATAAGTGCCAAATCTGAAGTCAGTATCACATATTGTACTGAATCATTACTGATGACTGAGACTGATTACCATCTCATTAAGCCCGTTATAATCTGAAAGTTGGTCATGCAACACTGAGCTATACTGATATCATCATTAAGGGAGTCTCTCTCTACTATGGAGGATCCCGACTACTGTTAAGGAGTCACTCTCTACTATTTAGGATCCCGACTGAGCTAGGGAGTCTCTCTCTATTATGGAGGATCCCGACTACTGTTAGGGAGTCACTCTCTACTATTTAGGATCCCGACTGAGCTAGGGAGTCTCTCTCTATTATGGAGGATCCCGACTACTGCTAGGGAGTCACTCTCTACTATTGAGGATCCCGACTGAGCTAGGGAGTCTTTCTCTACTATGGAGGATCCCGACTACTCCTAGGGAGTCACTCTCTACTATTGAGGATCCCGACTGAGCTAGGGAGTCTCTCTCTACTATAGAGGATCCCGACTATTGCTAGAATTTGAGAGGTACTAGTCTGATGTTTTATATATATATATATGTCTATACTACTGCAGGTAGTCATAACCATGAACAAACTCTGCTTTCTTCATACATCATTCACTTCGAAAGGACTAGGGGTTACTTCCTACTAACAACAAGCCCAACATTCGGAAATTATCATCCTCGTGCTTTATCATCACAACTCATATCGTCATGGAACCATATTAGAATCTCTTCATAGGTCTAACATTAAAGGGCATATTTAGATTCACATCATGCATACTACTTTCTCATCATTAAATTCCAGTTTTATATTAATCAGCATGTATCATAGAGAAATTCATAACCCATATATTCAATTCATACTTCAACATGCATACATTCATTTATATAATCTAGATTTATTGGAAGCTACGTGCTTACTCATATCTCAACATATACAATGAAATCATGTGAGAAGTGTACATCTTCATTTTATAAGACCCATTTCAAGATTTATTCTAATTCATGAGAAGAATGCATTAGATAGGCCATTATCAAAGATTTATCTCTTACCCAACTAATTCCATCCAGACATAAAAAAACACACATACTTACTCTCAATTATTCAAGTCCATGAACCCTATTTCAATCTCATCACATCTATCATTGACATATTCAAATTCTCAAGGATAATCATACAAGTTTCACATATTAAACATGGATGCAAGGAATTTGTGATAATTGAATGAACAATGACAAAGTCATATTTAAATCTCAAATCATTCATGAAGAATATTTCATAACTCCATACTTTTCATCACCCAACACATAATTCAAGCTAACCCAATCATTTTGCATCGTACTTATCTCATAATTACAATAAATCTTGGAATTTAAAGAGTTGTAGGAGGATTCACCATGAATTTAAAACCCTAGGTCATGCATTTTCTAGAATAGTAGAAATTGGGCATTTTAATTAAAAACATTTTGGGGCATAAGGATGGAAGAGTATCCTTGTTGAAAAACCCGCATACCTGGTAGAGAGACCCAACTCGAAATTTCCCTTGAAGCTTAATGAGCACCTTGGTAAAGTTATTGAATCTTGAGAGGAGAGAAAGAAGAAGAGCTTAAGAGGTATCTTCAGAGAATGAGGGTTTAGGCTTGTACAAACCCTTAAAAATGTCCCAATTAATACCTAAAATGACGTAGTTTAAAAGTTAAAAGCATAGGAGTTTACAAGAATGCCCCTGAAGAAAATTGGAAATTTCCTCGAATCTAGAGTCACGACTCACGTAACGATTCATTGTCACATCAAATGACTCATCATCCCACCCGTTAAGCACACTGGAAAATTCACATAGTTTTATCATTCTTCAGACCATGACCAACATAATGAATCGTCACCAGCTCTAATGACTCATTGAGCCCACTCGTCAAGTGCACTGGAAGATTACTTTTAAACTTTAGATTCCTCAACTCACGATCAACATGAAAAGTCGTTGCTTCCTCTAAAGACTCGTCAAGAACACCCATTAAGTACACTGTATAATACTTCATGACTTCAACTTTTCACCACCCAACGACCAACCTAACGAGTGGTTGCTAGGCAAGACGACTCGTCAGGTCGTCCGTGGCCACTGGGCTTCCCATCCCCTCCTTACAGTTCCTTATGGGCCAAACCACGACCCGTTAGGTCTCCTAACGAGTCGTTCCCCAACTCGTTCTGAGGAAATTTTCTGCTGACTTTTCTGCTGAGCCTCATCTAACTCCGGGGTCTGATCTCTAGGACTTCTGGGGTGTTACAAGGTATGTGAAAATTCAACAAGGGAGATAGTTCTTCCCTTGTGTCCCCCAAAACCCTTCTCAAATTTCTTTATGAATCCTAGCCATGAACTTTCGTATGTGAAGGGATCATATGTAAACTTTCTTTGAGTTCTCATAGAACGGTATCCATGATTAATTCTAGACATGATTTCCATCAGTTCAATAGTAAATTGATATTATTTCCACAAAAAGTAAATTCTAGCCCTGCAGATTTTCGAATGTTTAGAAATTCTTGATATTGTCTTGTCTAATCCATATGGAACTATCATGTATATTAATTATGGGTATTTTCCCACCAGCTAATGGTAGTATTGGTGCTTATCTCTATGCAGTGGCTTCAACCCTAGTTCTTGAGGGTAGAACAGACTAGAAATTCATGTTGAAATGATAAACCTTGAAATTCTCTTGATTATACAAGTGTAGTGAAGTCCCTCACTATTTTACATGCTAAATTCTCAGTCATATACATGATTGTCTAGCCTTACTCAAAATATGAAATTACTCAGTGTCAGTCAGAAATTTCAGCTGATCAGTTTGACTACAGAATTTCTTGAGGTGTTAGTATTACCTCTCAATTATCAGAATCAGATTAAGAATTCAGTTAATTGGTCCACTAGGTGGTCATGAAAGTTTATATATGCAGCTCTGACCAGCCTTAGGACCCCAACTCAAATTATAGTTTGTTCTTAGATGGTTACGAGGCTTCTAAATAAGTAGCTTTGACAAGTCTAGAATCTAATCTCAGAATCGGGTTCAATAAGACTCTCAGGGTACTTTTAGTTATATATCCGTTACTAGTATTGGGCCCCAGTTTTGAGTTATCAGCTTTGTATTTGTTTCAGGATTATATAGTGGGAGTAGGAATTAGCACCGAGCGGACTGGGTTTCCAGCGCACCCAGGTTCCCAGAACTACGTAGCCAAGGTAAGTTACAGTATTTATTGTCCTGATTGGCCCCAGACTTTTGTGATAACCTAGTTCGTATATTGGGTCCTACCGGTGGGATGTATACATCGGACTCCATGTCTATCTCACATGGTTATATATGTCGGTTATAGACTCTCTCACTAATAAGTTCAGTCCAATCTCAGTCCAGTTCAATTTAGATCAGTATTCCAGACTTAGAAAATTCTTTGACCATCAGACAGAGTCTTCTAGACCACCTCAGTATTTTAGTTATTCAGATCAGTAGCGTTAGTTGGTCATTGCATGTCTTTCAGTTCAGCATTTTACTTATTATTTATTTTATTATGTTATGTTCCTCTCACTTACTCAGTACATTCAAAGTACTGACGCATACTTGTATGCATTATCATTTTATGATACAGATGCAGGATCACAATCTCAGCCCGATTAACCTACCGTTCACCGAAGAACTCAACTATCCCAGTTGGTGAGTCCTCATCCTTCAAGGATGGAGCTTATTTGCTTTAGTTATGCTTTCATTCTTTTTATTTAGATTTGGAGTTAGTTGGGGGTTTGTCCCAACAACTCATCAGTCTTAGTGGCTTTCATACATAGATATATTTTTCAGGCTCAGATTAGTGTTATTAAATATGTAGCTTTGTTCTAACATTTTCAAGTATTTTTTTTGTTTTATATTTCCATTGTGTGTATTTTATCTTACTCAGAATGTCATTGTATGATAGACCAGGGGTTGACTTGGGGTCACTTGTGACTTCAAGTACCATATTTCATCCAGTGTGTAAACTCGGGGCGTGACACATACGACTCGCACCAATGAGCCATGGTGAACTTCAGAGAAAATTGGATTGGCAGATCCCAGGGCACAAGGCAGTCATGAGTCAAGTTATCAACGTATGAGTTGTACAACTGTACTCATGAAAATATTCAGAGGATGCCCGACTTCACAAGATCAAACCACGACAGGCATTGTATGACTCGTAAAAGCATTGTATGAGTCGTACCAACTTCCAAGACTTAACCAAATTCAAGGCTGTTGAGCATTGTACAAGAGGAAGCTACGAATTGTAGGTTCATGGTATGAGTCATATGATCAGGCGGCGGCAATTAAATTTTTTTCCCTATTAATTTAGAAAAAAGTTCTAATTATTTGTATAAATACGTTTTTAGGTTATTTTTAGAAAGTTAAATCCTACTTCAACTAGGAAAAGGAGTTACAAATCCCAATTCCACTCCATGAAGGAACAAGGAAGGCTTACTCTGCTATTATAAATACCCTTTATTTCTATGTTATAGAGTATAGAATTAGAGAGAGAAGGAATGAACTGAGTTAGTAGACGTGTGAATAATTACTTTTGTAAATTTTTATCGAGTTTTGAGGAGCAATTCTTGGGATCAAATTATTAATTTCTTACATTGTTCTTGAGGTTGTTCTTGAATAATCAAATTTGATTTCCTTCCAATTGTTGTTGGAAGAATTTAAATTATGTGCTTGTCTATGAATGCAAATTACAACCTTACAACCATGAGAGGGTAAAACCTCTACAACTAGGGGTTGTGCAAACCATGGTGGATTAACAAACTAGGGTTGCACAAAAGTGATTCAAAACCAATGCGAAAAGATTGTATTGTATACACTTGATGTTTCCCAAATTACACCTCGCAATTGAGATATAAGCGGTCGATTGCCAAATATAGAACCCAACAAAGGTTGAGGTCGATCCCACAGGAAATATGGTAAGAACTTAAGTTAATGTGAATAACTGTTACTATTGAGTTACTTATTTCCAAAGGTGGAAAAATATAGAATAATAAAAAAAAGTAAAATTACTGAATGCTAAAATCAAATTCGATTTGTATTCAATTAACGACTTGACTAGGATTGTGTTCCCCAAGATTTCATAACCACAAGGCTTACACACTAGTGATATATTCCGGTGTTTAACATGCAATATTGGTAAGTTAAGTTCACCTAAATCGCTGGTCCCCTATCTAGATGATTATCACCACACAACTTTGTCCGTATACGGGTATACTTTAGTTGACCCTTACCCTTAATATCGGATTAGCTATCTCTGGACAACTTCAAGCTATTAGATGAGGGTTCATAGCCTCAAATATCCGTTGTTAATCCCTTTTGCCATTCTTTATCTCCTTGGTCCGGTAAGTAAGAATAAGGCAAGTCCTAACGTTTGCAACCGTCAATAATCAATAAAAATGAAGGGAAAAAAAATACATACATAAACTCCGTTCAAGAATAACTAAGTATTTTACCTATGTGTGTTAATTCACCTTGGTTCCCACAAACCTAGTTATGGGTTTAGCTACTCATACTTGTATTATCGCAATCACAAAATATTGAATAAATCATAAGTGCAACTTACAAATTATTGTAGAAGAAAAATCACATAGATTGAATAAAAACTCCTAAACTGATTAATAAATTCCAATGTTGTTTTTGATCCTCAAATTCAAGAACATAATTGTAAAACTTGTTTCTTAATTAAAAAATTATCGAACAACACCAAAATCCTTCTTGAAAACTAATAAAATCAGCTCTAGGAATTATTTTCCAACTGTAATTAATCATCCTTTAAAAATAAACCTAAACTGTGTATTTATAGTTTCAAGAAATCCTTTTCCTAATTAAAACTGGAAACCAGGTCAGCAGTGGCAACGAGCTTAGTGACAATTCTTTTGGTCCTCTGACGAGTCGTGCCTTGCTTAAAACAGTCATCCTTCGTAACGTACCCAGTCGTGGAAACGGGTCACCTAACAACTCGTCGTTCCAGAGCACGAGTCGTTAGGTCCCTCGTGGTCTAATTCCTCAAAAATTCTAGTGCACCTTACGGTTGATCCCAGTGATCTGTCAACGAGTCGTTCCTTCATGTGAAGACTCATGATGTTTGTTGTAAACTACACTGGTCACTTTGTTAAGATTTCCTCTCTCATCCTTCATGGTTGATCTCACGACTCGTTACCAGGTGTAACGAGTCGTTCTATCAACTCGTCAAGTACACTGTCTCTTCTTCTTCGAACTTCAACTTTTGCCCACGCCTTCAACAATGAGTCATGCCTCCTCCCAATGACTCGTGAAGTGCCTGTCAGTCACCCTTTCAGTTATTTTCAGCAATAATTCGCCCATTTCTCTTCCGAACCTATTTTCTTACAACATTAAGCACAAAACACATTATACCTATATACACATACCCGGAATGTGCATAATTTCTTGGTTTTAAGCGTCTAAAGTGCTGTAAAATCACGACACATCAACACCCTCAACTTAGAACTTTTGCATGTCGTCAGGAAAAAACAAAATAAAATAAAACAAACTACACTACTTCGACGCTTCAATTGAAAGAATTCTAGGAAACTTACGGTAGTCAATTTATACATCAAAATCAATTTTTCTAACCCCTCCCTCATCGTATCAACTCAAATCACTATGCATATGCAAAATTTCCAACCATAAACAGAGGATCAAAACATGGAAAAATACTGTCACTTGCAATCACGCACATAAATCTATAACACTGACCCAGACAATTTGCAGATAATTTTGTTGACTAAATGCTCTCACCTCAAAGAAGTCCTATACTCACACATGTGTATTTGATTATTTCAATAAGTTCCTCTTGGGACTAGGTAAGATTCACTTGCTCTCACAAAGAAATTCGAACTGTGTACATACAATACCATAGCTTGCCTTTACTTTCAATACCTACATTTTTTGGACAAGTAACTAGGATCACTATAGGACTTTCTAGGCTTGTAACGTAGGCTCGGGCTTGGGTATGGTACACATGGAATTAGTAGCTCAACACTCCTTGGCACTACACACCTCTTGACTCCACTTTTCACCTTTATTTCTATTTTCTCCCTTATTTCCTTTAACTGCTTCTTTTTTCTTTGCTTTTGTAACTACGGATGCGGTTTCTCTTTATTCAAACACTCATTGATGTCACACATTTTTTTTCTTTTCTTGATTTTAGACAATAATTTTTATTTTTCTTTTCATTATGCATACCACACCTGCCCTTTTCCTTCTTCATTACCCAATTTTCTTTCCACCCGACTCTTCTAAATCACCCTTATAATAGCCACCCTCAACTTAGGCGATTTGCCTGAGTTGAGGTTCAAAATGTCTAAGGAAGGACCAGGGCCAAAACAGGTTCATTCATAATAAAATCAGGCAGGTGAATTGGTGTAAACAAAAAGAAAGGCCAATTTAAGCTCAAACATTTGGATCAAGGGATTTTTATTCACTTTTGGTAGGTCTTTTAAGGCTAAAGTGGACTCATAAATCAAAAACGGCCTATGATCCTTTCCTAGTTTCCTATCCTCTATCTCGGTATGACTAACTAGGCAAGTTCTAGATTGACACACACAACCGAATTCATCTATTAAACCTCATTCACACATAGCACAGGTCAACATCATCACTTCTACCAATTGCTAGTTCAGGTACAGCCATACAATGGTAAACATGTTCACAGTTTCAATGCCATGCAAAGATTCACAAAGGTCATACTTGTCAACTTTCACATATACATATACAAATTCTTTTTTTAGAGGGGTATTAAATTATTAATCAACAGTTATTTTCAACAATTTCAGCTCTTGACTGCCTTTAGTTTTCATAACTTTCTTCCACTAACACAAAAAACACAAAAATCATGAAATAAAATCCTAAACATGTCGGTTCTACTAGATATGGAACACCTGAGGGAAAAGATATCCGGCAAGAAAAACCTTCAGGTTATGTTCAGCAAAACGAATACACAGGTTTCCTCCCCACCCCATCAAGAAAGCATGCGTCGTCCTCGACGCATATATATACCAAAAAAACACTAAGGAAATAGGGAACATACCTATGCGACCTAGGTGTCAGCTACCTGGTCGGTGGAGGGTGTAGATACGCCTCCAATGTTATCACCAATATTACCGACTTGAACCGGTGCATTCTCAGATCCAACAGAGCTCGTGGCTTCTCCAAGAACTCTCACTGCCTCAGTCTTGGCTCTATGTCGAGCCTCCGCTCTCGATTCATGCAGCGCTCTCTCCATCTCACTCCGCTCTCATTTTTGCTGACGGAGCAGAGAAGCATCATCATCAAAACTTGCCTCCTCACGAGGTCTCTTCCTCTTATCATGTACCACCTGCTCCTCCATGATAAATTCGAAAATCAGTGGCAATTCTTCTTCAAACTCATCCTCTATCACGGGAAGTACAGGTGGAGGTACTACAGCTACCTGTCGTGCGGCCAAGTACTACACCTCAGATATAAGTGCTCCTAGCTCTGAGTACCATCTAGAATACTCTGGCACCTGTAACTGTGCAAGGCGCTCATCCATTCTCTTCTCAAAAGCGTCCAATCGGCCATGCATTGAACTGGACAATATCTCCAACTCCTTTGACACCCACGGCTTTACCTTCTCCATCAAAACTCTAACTTGTAGAGTCGTGTGTGCCTGCTTCTTCTCAACCATAGCTAGAAGCCTAGCCATATCAACTAAGAACTCCTGTGAAATTGCAACTAGGCTAGCTGTGGTGGCTCGTAGAGGCGCAACTGGCGGTCTCAGGGATGCTGCAGTAGATGATGACTCAGGAACATCGGCAGGTGTGGAGGTATCCGTTGCATTTGTATCCTCAGGCTAGCTACCTGTCTCTCTGCCCTCCATAGGCTCAGCTGCCAACTCAGCGAACTATGCTGCATCAGTCTGCATCCTCGCTGCCAAATGTCTCTACTAATATTGTCGCTCCAGCGGATGCAGCTACCTGAGTCCTCTCCCTCGATACCGGGTTTGTATCATCTCGAATCAAATATCAGTAATCTTATGGACCACTACTCTCTAGTCCACTGATGGTAATACCGACACCTTTGACTCCTAACAGAGTTTATCAATCAAACATGGAAATGGAATGGTAGTACTGTCATTGATTGTCGGCTCTCTAATCTACTCAGCAATGTATCGCGGGAAATAGATGGCATACCCTCCATTATACTTGCTACCAAAACTTTTCTGTCAGGTGAAAGGATGTTGTCATTACTGGTTGGTACCAGCCTGTGCCGCACCAGTGACCACCAAAATTTCACCTGAAAATTCAGTGTAGCCTTCTTTATCTGTGATTTTGTGCCATGCAGCCATTCAACTAGCGGACCTCTCATAGCAATGATCCGAGATAGCCAAGTATACTGTTGGATGCGCTCCTGGCTATTCAACTTCTTTGTTCTGACTTTCTTCAGCTCAGATAGCCTGTGATCGAATTTTGTAGTGTTCATCGGAGCCTGATAATCCAGCCCATACAGCATCCTGGAGATTGTCCGCTCATAGATATATACTGGAGTCTCTCTCACCAACACCTGATTTAAGGCGGGCCTCTTCTTCCAATCTTGGCCCTCTAATGCCAACTGCTGCAATGTGGCCGCATATGTTGCATAAAATTCTCGGACTAAGCACAGGCTGTAGCTACCTGATGGCTCAGTCAACCAGCCAAATCTATACTTATTGAACACTGCCTGTAGCTATGAAAGATCTTTAAGCCCTGTAGTGACCAGCCTCGGCTCCTTATATATGCTCCTCTTCGGATTTCCTTTCTCATTGGGAGCAATATCTCTGTTGTACATAGCCCGCATGCCATGGACATACCATCTCCGCATATTTCTTGGTTGCTCATTTGATGTGTCCGAGGTCTCTGTCAGCTCATTATCAGAATCTCCTCACTGAGCATGTGATTCATCAACTCTCTCTATGTTTTGCCCAGCTATAGGAGCCTCAGAAACAAGTACAGTAGCATCCCTAGCATTCTCATCAGTGCGGCTGGGCGAATCCCTTGCCAGTGGAGTGGGAGTATCGACCAGGGCTGTCGGATTTGAACTTTATTAAGCCCTAGCCCTGGTGGATCTCCTTACTAACTTCTCCTCTGATATGTCATACTCTTCCTCAGATCCACTTGAATCTTCAGAGGAGGACGGATCATCACGCAGTCTACGGTATAAAGGTTGACTATGTTTAGGTGTTTGTTTCTTTGTTGGGCCCTTCTTTGGTGTACCTATTGGAGCATTTGTACCTATGGAAACATAGTTAGATGCAAGATTTGATGAAACAAAAATCATTTTTGGGCTGGTGCCCAGTGGTCCTGACGGGTGACTAAATGAGTCGTTGCCACTAGCAATGACTCGTGAGGTCACTCGTCGTCTCAGACTGGACTTCCTTCAAGATTTGCCAGTGTACTTGACGACTGGTCCCAATGAGTCATTGCCAAAGGCAACGAATCATTAGGTCGGTCATTAGGTACACTGCCTCATTGGCTTAATTTTTCCCACTCAGGACGAGCTCCATAACGAGTTGTTTGGTGATCCAATGACTCGTGATGTAGCTCGTGCTCAAGAGTTTCAGTTCACATGTTCATCTTCATCTTCTTCCTAAACTTCAAATCCACAAACACAAAATCATCACAGTATTAAAATCAACCCAAATATTCTACCATCGAAATCCATTTATTTAAATCTTCCTAGGGTTTATTGACATCAAGAGGCACAGATTAACATAAAAACAACATTACCCGAAGTAAATTCAATTTCATTCACAACATGGGTCCTCAAAATTCTTGATTAAATGCAACGATATTCAAGATGTAAATGGGGAAAGAGTACTCACAATATTCTTTGAACAAGGACGGAGTGCAATCATGTATGTGTTTGAGTGATTTGCATGCAAGGTCGGGGAGTTATGTCAATGGGGTTTTGAGTAGAAGAAGAAGAACAAGAAGAGGGAAATTTTAAGTGGAGGGTGTTGGGTTTAAGTTTACTGGGGAGAAATAGGAGAAGGAAAAGAAATCGGGTTTTTTTTATGATTCAATTTAAAATTTTCCCAAATTCCAGTCCTGGGTCAGTTAGATTAAATTTTATAATGCACAGTATGAAGAGTCGTTAAGTGCTTAAACGACTCATTGCGCCCTTTTCTGTCATGACTGGAGTTTAGCAAATTTACCTGGGAACTACGAGTCAAGCAACGACTCGTGGGGTCACCCAACGAGTCATGGCCTGAGTCGTGGTCCTTGGATTGGTGTAGCTTCAAGACGGGTCAATTAACGACTCATTTGGTCTTCCAATGATTCGTTGAGTTAGCCATGATCACCCTTTTCCTTTTAATTCAAACTTTTATCCAGTGTATATGACGGGGGACATGATGATTCGTCTAAGTAAGAACAAGGCAAGTCCTAACATTTGCAACCGTCAAGAATCAATCAAAACGAAGGGAAAAATAATACATACATAAACTCCGTTCAAGAATCACTAAGTGTTTTACCTATGTGTGTTAATTCATCTTGGTTCCCACAAACCTAGTTATAGGTTTAGCTACTCATGTTTGTATTATCGCAATCACAAAATATTGAATAAATCATAATTGCAACTTACAAATAATTGTAGAAGAAAAAACACGTAGATTGAATAAAAATTCCAAAATTGATGAATAATTTTCAATGTTGCTTTTGATCCTCAAATTCAAGAACAGAATTGTAAAACTTGTTTCTTGATTCAAGAACAATCGAACAACACCAAAATCCTTCTTGAAAACTAATTAAATCGGCTCTAGCAATTATTCTCCAACTGTAATTAATCATCCTTTAAAAATAAACCTAAACTGTGTATTTACTTTTCCTAATTAAAATTGGAAACCAAGTCAGCAGTGGCAACGGGCTTGGTGATGATTCGTTTGGCCCTCTGACGAGTCGTGCCTTGCTTAAAACAGTCATCCTCATCAACATACCCAGTCGTGGCAACGGGTCACCTAACGACTCGTCGTGCCAGAGCATGAGTCATTAGGTCTCTCGTGGTCTAATTCTTCCAAAAGCCTAGTGCACTTTACGGTTGATACCAGTGATCTGTCGACGAGTTGTTCCTTCATGTGACGACTCGTGATGGCTGTCGTCAATTACACTGGTCACTTTGTTAAGATTTTCTCTCTCAGCCTTCACTGTTGACCTCACGATTCGTTACCAGGTTTAACGAGTCGTTCCATCAACTCATCAGGTACATTGTCTCTTCTTCTTCGAACTTCAACTTTTTCCCACGCCTTCAACAAGTCGTGCCTCCTGCAAACGACTCGTGAAGTGCCTGGCAGTCACCCTTTCAGTTATTTTCTGCATTAATTTGCTCAGTTCACTTCCGAACCTGTTTTCCTGCAACATTAAGCACAAAACACATCATACCTATATAAACATACCCGGAATGTGCATAATTTCTTGGTTTTAAGCATCGAAAGTGTCGTAAAATCACAGTCCATAAACTCTTCATGTTTAAACATTTCTTAACAGTGTACAATATTAGGACTTGCTCGAATGCTTTACTTGCTTGAACCTAGAGAAGTAAAGATTAGAAAAAAAGAATTACAACAAAGCCTTGGTCTTTATGATCATTGTATTAACTTGAGTTGTGGTCACAAGATAGTTAAATTTTAAACATATTGATAACGGTTAGTTTGAAATTGCTCTTGAGACTTGACCGGTGATTGAGCATAGTCATTTAATAGGGTCGTTTGGATGAACCCTAGTTTTCAGTTCTACAAGTAAGCATTGGGCAAGATCATGTGTGTATACCTAAAGAAGTTATTAACCCATGGGGAACACTTACCCTAGTTGTTTTCAAATCTTGATTTAAATCTTAATTATAATCTTTACTTTTACATTATTTTATTGAAACCCCCAAATCGGAGATAACTCATCAACAAGTTCACTTACCAGCATTAGTCTAGATCTTTCATATTCGGTGGGGTCGACCCAACCTCTTTATTGGATTCATTATTTACAACGTCTGCTTTATACTTTGTTAGGAAGTGTGAGTTTGAGCGTTATCAATCCCTGGTCACTTTCCTTTTTAAATTTTTCAAGCATCGGGAGGACTTTAGTCGGTTTGTATCAAGCATACAAGTCATATCTATCAAATTCTAAGAAATACACATACTTGAATACTAATAATGTTGACTGTCAATCAGAACTAGGGTATGACTTGGGGTTTTTGGTGTGATCTTAGAATGAACTTGTTCAATATTGATTTGAGTTACGGGTGTAAGGGATGATAAATCTCAAACCACACCTCTTACTCAAGTGAAAAGCGGACGTTGTTAATAAAGAACCTAACTAGAGGTTGGGGTCGATCCCATAAGGAATAGGGAGAATTGGATTATAGCCGGTAATTGAACTTGTGAGGTAGTTACTTCAAAATAGGGGGATTCTAAAAGAAATCAATAATAAAAACAAGTATCGAAATTCTTATGTTGAGTCAATATTAAAGGATAAGTAGGGTTTGTATTCCCCATGGGTTCATAACTGCTTTGGGTATACACTCGTGATTATCACCAATACTTACTTATAGAACTGATAACTTAGGTTCATTCAGATGACCGACCAGTCCCTATTGAATGACTATACTCAATCAGTCGACCAAGTCTCATGAGCATTTTCAAACTATCTGTTATCACTAAGTTCCATATTTAACTATCTTGCGACCACAACTCAAGTTAATACAATGATTATCAAAATCAAGGCTCTGTTGTAATTCTCTTTTCCTAATCTCTACCTCTTTGACCAAAGCAAGTAAAGAATACGGGCAGGTCCTAACATTGCGCACCGTTAAGAAATGTTTAAGCATGAAGGGAATAAGATATAAGTATTTTTATTGGTTTTAAAATTACTTTGTGTAACCCTAGCTTGTTAATCAACCATGGTTCCCACAACCCTACCTACAGAGGTTTTAGCCTCTCATAGTTGTAAGGTTATGAATTGTTTTCATGATTAAGAACATAAATCAATACTTACAAGAATGAATGAGAAAAACACTTCCTTTAATTAATCAGCAAAATCTTGAAGAACAAGTAGCAAGAACAAGATAAATTCAAGAAAAGGTTGATCACAAGTTGAATCAACTCAATTCCCCTCCAAATCTCTTCTCTCCTTTTTGTGTCTTTCTTACTTGTCTATGATTGTCTCTCAAAAAAAATAAAACCTACAACATATTTATACAGACACAATAATCCTTTTCCTAGGCTAACTGGATGAATTTCCATATCTGGTGTCACAGTCGTCACGAGCCATACTACGATCCATAGAAGCTTCCTACAACTCGTAGCTTCCTGTCGTACCTTGCATTGTTGGCTGAATTTTTTCTAAGTGTTGGATCCTGGTACAAGTCGTACCTCGATCATACGACCTATACTGAGCTCCCG
Source organism: Datura stramonium (assembly GCA_018107945.1). Taxonomy (NCBI): domain Eukaryota; kingdom Viridiplantae; phylum Streptophyta; class Magnoliopsida; order Solanales; family Solanaceae; genus Datura; species Datura stramonium. The sequence goes on along the minus strand of JACEIK010000215.1, from coordinate 401,346 downwards.
TGGTTTGATTCTGAAACTTTGGAATTCTTATAAAGTTCATCATGACTGTCATGCTACGACTCGTACCTTCTTCCCACGGGTCGTACTGTCTTTCCGTATCAGGAATCAGCACCTTATGCAAATTTTCTGGATCTTTTCAAGATTTCATCACCATGACTCATACTGAGACTCGTACATTGCATCTTTTCAACTTAGCCTTCTGCATCTTTTCACGATCATCAGTACGACTCGTAGGTCCTTCGTACAGCTCGTATTATGGTCTGCAATCTGAGCATATTTTGCATCTTTTAGGCTTTCTTTTGCAATTTTCAGATTCAACACTAATTCATCCCACAAACAAAGGAAAAGTGCCCTATATCCACATAAACACACCTAAGTTCATGCTATTTTCATAGTTTTGAGTGTCGATAGTGTTGTAAATCCACAACAGATTAGCACTCTCAACTTAAGACTTTGTCATGTCCTCAGGCAAAGAAAATAAAAACTAAAACACGATGCTCAACTAGAAAATAACTTAAGATACTACAGCCAATACTCAAACAAACTTGCACTTTCTATACAAACTTTATTGACCCTTTCTCATGGAAGAACATCAGCTAGTTTATTACAAACAACCTCAAAACATCCTAAACAGGGATCAAAACATGTCATTCATCTATCAATAGGCAAACAAGTCATCACCAATGTTTTCCACATAGGCCAATGGTAAAAGAAAACATAATCCATGTACCCTCACACAAATGAAGTTCCCACTCAAATATGAGATGTCAAATATAATGTGGGACTAAAAAAGTAAGGCATTCACTCTCACAAAGAAGTTATAAGTATTATGTGTCAGATGCCATAGGCTTGCTCATATTTTCTCTACTTTGGTTTATCAGATGGTCGGGTTAGGATTACTATAGGACTTGATATGGCTTGTAATGTAGGCTTAGGGTTGGACATGGTAAAGATGAAAGATTTTATAAGTGACTATTCCTTCCTTGGCACTACATACATTAGCTACACCATTCACCTATTTCATCCTTTTATTCTTTCATTCCCTTTTCTTCCCTTTCTCTCCTTTTATACACATTTGCATGGGTGTGGTGAGTTTTCAACTTTTTCAGCATTTTTCATCTCTTTTTTTTTCTTTCATCATCTCAACACACTTCATTCTTCACCATTACTTTTTTTTTCTTTTCCTTTCTTTCGTTCCCACCTTTTAATGTAACACCCCAAAATTTTCCTAGAACAAATTCAAATGTTGCATGAAAAACCACAGGAAACCAGAAGTTTTTCTGTCTCAGATGACCCCCACAACGGACCATTACAATGGTTCGTGGGTTTGTAGCAGAATTTTTCAAGGGGGAAACAACGAGTCATAAGACGACCTGTTGATCCTAACAACGGGCCGTCCTGTTGTCCGTTGAATCCCAAATTCTGAGATCTACCGGACCCTTCCCTGAGACAATGGGAGGAAACAACATCCTTTGGTAACCTCCAACTAGTCATTGTGACCACCCGTCGTCTACTTCCAGGACCCAGAAGTGTGAACCATGAGGGGATACAACGGCCCATTGGTTCTAGCAATGAGTCATTGTTACCACTCATTGTCCCTGTGCCCTATTTTCTTACAAATTCCAACAGGAGATATCAATGGCCCATTGTAGCTTCCAATAGACCGTTGTACCTAACCGTGGGTCACCAGTGTGAACCTAATTTCTAAACCCAAAAACCACGGCCAGATTCACGGATCATCATTTCTACCAACGACCCGTTCTGAGGCCCGTTGGTTCCTGTTGGCCAGATTTCAGATTTAAATCCCGGGGTTATTTTTGTAAAATTTCACCTACCTAGTCCCTAAACTATGTTGTTTGGGGTTCATTCAGGGGTTTTAGAAGGGGTAACCAACGGTTTCTCCCTATATTCCTTCTCTCATTCTCAAGAACAGTGCATAGAATTTCTCTAGGAGCACAAAACAAAAGCTAGGGAAAACATCAATCCTCTCAGTTTTTCTCAGAGATTTTCACCAGAGTTTCTTCTATAGGTATGTGGGAATTCAGAAAGGAGATTGTTCTCCCGTTGCGTCCCCCAAAGCTCTCTCTCTGTTCACTTTCAGTCATAGCCTTGAGTTTGTGAATTCAAAATTATTGCTATTGTTCTTGGATCATTTCATGTAGAATCCTATCCTATGTTAATTGTATCTATTTTCCACCAGCTTGTAACAAAAATGATGTTTGATCCATCAAATTAGAAATTCATCCCTAACTTTTGAAAAGTTAGAAATTAGAATCCTGCTTAAGCTTTGAATTCTTGGAAATTGTTTGCATCTTTCAGAGTTAGGGGCTTCTTTAATACTTGTATGTGCTAAAAACTCAATTACTTGAATGATATTTAGATTTAGTCAGAAAGCCTATATACTTTGTATTTTCTCATAATTGTTAGTTCAGCTTCAGTCAAAGTACTAGAATATTCAGTGTTAGTCAGAAATATCAGCTGATCAGTTTGACTCCAATATCTTCCCGAGGTGCCAGTGGTGCCTCCCAATTATCAGAATTTAGTTATTGGTCCACTAGGCAGTCACGACATTTCAGATATATAGTTCTAACTTGCCACAAGACCCCAGTTTAGATTTCAGTTTGTTCTTAGACGATTATGACACTTCTAGATAAGAAGCTCTGACCAGCCTAGAACCCAGTTTTAGAATCTGGTCTGATAAGACTCTCAAGGTAGTTACAGTTATATGTCCCTGACTAGTCTTGGACCCCAGTTTCGAGGTGTCAGCTGAATAGTTCAGTATAGGTTTTTCAGTTGGAGTAGGACTTAGCACCAAGCGGGTTGGGGTTCCAACGCACCCAAATTCCCAATATTATGTTGCCAGCGTACGTTACAGTTACATATTATTGGCTTGAATGGCCCCAGACATTTGTGATCACCCAGTTCATGTCTTTAAACCTTGGCAAGGTATATTGGGTCCTACCGGTTGGGTGTATACATCAGACTCCACGTCTAGCTCACGTGGTTATATGTCGGTTACAGACTCACCTACTAGTCAGTCCAGTCTACTTTCAGAATAAGAATCTCAGTTCAGTTTTAGATCTATCAGTTTAACTCAGTCCAGTATAGTATCTCAGACTCAGAACTTTCAAATTTAGGGCATGCCTTTGACCACCAGATAGGGTCATTTTGACAATCTCAGTTACTTCAGATTGTTTCAGTTCAGATAAGTAGTTGGTCATTGCATTTCTCTCCAGTTCAGTCACTTACATCTATCAATATATTCCTCTCACATATTCAGTACATTCAAAGTACTGACGCATACTTTTATGCTGTATCATTTCATGATACAGTTACAACTTCTCTGACTCAGCATCGCTAGCCACCGCAATTCAGATTCTCCACCTCAGCAGTTGGAGTGTGAGTCTTCATCATCCGAGGGCATTATTTATTTCTTTCAGTCATTTTTTTCAGTTTTAGTTAGACTTAGAGTTAGCTGGGGGCTTGTCCCAGCAACTCCTCAGTTAGATGTCTTTCAGACAAACATGATTTTCATATTTATCAGTATTATTCAAATGTTTTTAACTTTATGTTCTCAGATTTGTCTTTCATAAATGCTTTATGATATTGTTTCAAAGTTCCACTGTGCATGTTTACTCAGAATACCATTGTATGATAGAACAAGAGTTGACTTGGGGTTACTTGTGACTCCAAGTACTGTGTTCCGTCCAGGGTGTAGACTCGGGGCGTGACAAACTTGGTATCAAAGCACTAGGTTTAGAGTATCCTCGGAAGTCTGAAAGCCGCATCGAGTAGAGTCCTTTTCATGAGTATGAAGTGCGCCACACTTATGACAAGGAGGCTGCAAGATGTTATTAGGAAAACTCTCTTTTGTTCATACTCTTTATCGTGCGTTAAAATTCAATTCCAGAAATGTTCTTCTAAATCATGCTCTGTTTCGTTTCAGTGAATCATGCCTCCCAGACGTGGTAATGGAAGAAGGGTCGGTAACGCCAACAGACCTTCCCCACTGGCACTGGCAGCTCATCAAGATGATTCAATTTCTACCGCAGAGTTTAGAGCGGCCATACAGTTACTGTCCCAAACCGTAACCAATCAGGTGAATCAACAGGTCGTGTCGGTGAACACGAATAGGTCTGCAGTAGCTGTGAGGATGCGGGACTTCACCCGCATGAACCCTCCATCTTTTTAGGGATCTAAAGTGGGGAAGGACCCCCAAGAGTTCGTAGATGAGGTCAGGAAGATTACCCGTACTATAGGTGTTAGCTCCTCTGAGAGTGCTGACCTAGATACCTACCAGCTTAAAAGGGTAGCCCAGGTTTGGTATGAGCAGTGGAAGGAGGGGCGGCCAATAGGAGCAGGACCAGTAGAGTGGGAAGACTTCCACACAGCATTCTTGGACAGGTTTTTCCCTCGGGAGCTGAGGGAGGAAAAGATGGCGGAGTTGTGGACAACTCGGGCATCGAATTAAAGAATATCCGTCAGCAGGATGGGGAAGATCAAAATCCACTACCTCAGCAGGCCACCCATCAGGTATGGATGTCGGTCAGTGCCAAAACCGTTTCTATGCTTTATCTTCCCATCAGGATCAAGAGAGCTCACCTGACGTAGTTACGGGTACGTTACGTCTCTTTCATATAGACATGTACGCCCTCCTAGATCCAGGAGCCACCCTTTCGTTCGTAACTCCCTACATAGTAGTTCAGTTCGATGTTAGTCCAGAAATCCTCTCAGAACCGTTCTCAGTCTCCACCCCAGTTGGCAAGTCAGTTAGAGCCAGCCAGGTGTATAGAAACTGCCCAGTCTCAGTCCTGAATAAAGTCATTCCAGCTGATCTCATAGAGTTGGATATGATTGACTTCGACCTTATTCTCGGCATGGATTGCTTACACTCCTTCTACGCCTCAGTTGATTGCAGAACTAGAGTTGTCAAGTTCTAGTTTTCGAATGAACCAGTGTTAGAATGGTCGAGCGGCAGTTCAGCACCTAAGGGTAGGTTTATTTCCTACCTTAAGGCCCAAAAACTCATTTCCAAAGGATGTCTATATCATCTGGTTTGGGTCAAGAATTCCAACTCTGAGACCCTAACTATTCAGTCAGTTCCAATTGTCATTGAGTTCCCAGATGTATTTCTTGAAGATCTTCCTGGAGTTCCCCCTGAACGGGAAATAGACTTCAGAATAGATCTCCTCCCAGACACTCAGCCAATCTCCATCCCTCCTTACATAATGCTCCAGCTAAGCTTAAGGAGCAGTTAAAGGATCTTCTTGATAAGGGTTTTATCAGAACCAACATCTCTCCTTGGGGTGCTCCAATGTTATTCGTGCGTAATACTCTCAGAATATGCATAGATTACCGTTAGCTGAACAAGGTCACAGTTAAGAACAAGTACCCTATACCCAGGATTGATGATCTATTTGACCAACTTCAGGGAGCCAGTTGTTTCTCAAAAATCGATCTCAGGTCAGGGTACCATCAGTTAAGAGTTAGATAGAGTGACATACCGAAAACAGCATTCAGAACTCAATATGGTCACTACGAGTTTGTGGTGATGTCCTTTGGGTTAACGAATGCCCTATAAGCCTTCATGGATTTGATGAATAGGGTCTTCAAGCAGTACCTATATATGTTCGTCATTGTATTTATCGATGACATTCTAGTGTACCCTAGAAATGAGGAAGAGCATGCCAATCACCTAAGGTTAGCATTACGGACCCTTAGAGATCGCCAGTTATTCGCCAAGTTCAGCAAGTGGTCTCAAGTGAGGGGATACAAGTAGACCCTCATAAGATAGCAGCAGTGAAGGATTTGCCCAGACCTAGCTCTCCTACTTAAATCAGGAGTTTCCTAGGCTTAGCGGGTTATTACCCACTGTTTGTGGAAGGTTTCTCCTCCATAGCATCTCCTCTGACTAAGTTAACCCAAAAGAAGGTGAAATTTCAGTGGTCGGATGAGTGTGAGAAAAGTTTCTAGGAGCTGAAGACTCGACTCACTACCGATCTAGTGTTAACCTTACCAGAAGGATCATATGGGTTGGTTGTTTATTGTGACGCCTCCAGAGTCGGACTCGGTTGTGTTCTGACCCAGCGGGGCAAAGTGATAGCCTATGCCTCCAGACAGCTCAAAGTTCATGAAAATCATTATCCAACTCATGAGACACTACTTGTACGAGGCTCACGTGGATGTGTTCACAGATCACAAGAGTCTTCCGTATGTGTTCAACTAGAGGGACCTAAACCTGCGTCAGAGACGATGGTTGGAGATACTAAAGGATTATGACATGAGTTTGTTGTACCACCCGAGTAAGTCAATGTGGTGGCTGACGCCTTAAGTAGATGGTCTATGGAAAGTGTAGCTCACATTGAGGAAGACAAGAGTGAGCTAGCGAAAGAAGTTCACAGGCTAGCCCAGTTAGAGGTGCAGTTGGTGGATTCAGCTAAAGGTGGAGTGGTAATGCAAAGCGGGTCAAATTCATCCTTGGTAATTGAAGTCAAATCCAGACAGGATGAGAATCCCATCTTACTTAAACTTAAAGAAGTAGTCATCAGAAAAGAGATAGAATCTTTCTCCCAAGGGGAAGATAGGGTGCTCCGTTACCAGGGCAGGTTGTGCGTACCGGATGTTGGTATGTTGAGACAACAAATATTGGCCGAGGAATACAGCTCGAGATACTCTATTCACCATGGTGAAACTAAAATGTACCGCGACTTGCGGTATATTTACTGGTGGAACGACATGAAAATGGATATCGCCGAATCTGTAGCACAGTGCCCGAACTGCCATCAAGTCAAGGTAGAATACCAGAGGCCCGGAGGCATGACTCAAGATATTAGTATACCCACTTGGAAGTGGGAAGAAGTAAATATGAATTTCATTACAGGTCTACCCCGAACTCCAAGGCAGCATGACTCAATCTAGGTGGTAGTAGATCGGATGATTAAATCAGCTCACTTCCTCCCAGTAAGAACCATAGACTCAGCTAAGGACTATGCCAAACTTTACATCCAAGAGCTAGTCAGATTCCATGGGGTGCCCTTGGCAATCATTTCAGACAGGGGAACACAGTTCACCTCACAATTTTGGAAGTCCTTTCGGAAGGGACTAGGCACTCAGGTCAAACTCAGAACTACTTTTCATCCGCAAATCGATGGGCAAGCTAAGCGGACCATTTAGACCCTGGAAGATATGCTAATAGCGTTCGCAATTGATTTTGAAGGTAATTAGGATGACCATTTTCCTCTTATCGAGTTCGCGTACAACAACATCTAGCGCTCTAGAATTTAGATGGCCCCATTTGAGGCATTATATGGTAGGAGGTGTAGATCCCCTATAGGGTGGTTTGAGGTTGGTGAAGCTACCTTGATAGGGCCAGAATCAGTACATGAGGCAATGCAGAAAGTTCAACTCATTCGAGAAAGGTTGAAAACAGCTCAGAGACGTCAAAAATCTTATGCCGATATACGGAGAAAAGAGTTGGAGTTTGCAGTTGATGACTGGGTAAACCTGAAGATTTCACCCATGAAAGGGGTGATGAGATTTGGGAAAAAGGTAAAGCTCAGTCCACGATATGTGGGACCCTATAAGATCTTGAGGTGGATTAGTAAGATGGCCTATGATCTAGAGTTACCTTCAAAACTAGAAGTTGTACACCCAGTTTTCCATGTGTCACTTCTGAAGTAGTGGATTGGTGATCCAACTTCAGTAGTGCCATTGGACAGTGTGGAGATAAAGGATAGTCTCACATATGAGGAGGTTCCAGTCCAGATCCTTGACCGTCAGGTTCATAAGCTGAGGAATAAGGAGATAGCTTCAGTCAAGGTCCTATGGAGAAATCAGCAAGTTGAGGGAGCCACATGGAAAGAAGAAGCAGACATGATGGCCAGATACCCTCACTTGTTCTCTCCCAGTTCAGTCCAAGAATCAGGTATTAAATCCCTTCTCAGTACTCTACTCAGTTCCATACTCATCAGCCTTATTTAGATTTTCTACGTGCATTCTAGTTGCATCAGCTCTGTTAGTATGGTTAAGTCAATTCGGAGTCAGGTACTCCTTCAGAAATCAATCATAGCCTCAATTTTAGAAATCTCAGCTCTTTCCTACTTCATTCGGGGATGAATGACCCCTAGGGGGAGATATTGTAACACCCCAAAACTTTTCTAGACCAAATTCAGACGTTGCATGAAAAACCACAGGAAACCAAAAGTTTTTCTGTCTCAGACGACCCCCACAACGGACCGTTGGTGGAACCAACAGACCATTGCAACGGGTCGTGGGTTTAAAGTAGAATTTTTCCAGGGGAAACAAAGAGTCATAGGCCGACCCGTTGATCCTAACAACGAGCCGTCCTGTCGTCCGTTGAATCCCAAATTATGAGATCTACCGGACCCTTCCCTGAGACAACAGGTGGGATAAACGGACCGTGGTAGCCTCCAACTAGCCATTGTGACCACCCGTCATCTGCTTCCAGGACCCAGAAGTGTGAACCACAAGGGGATACAATGGATCGTTGGTTCTGCCAATGAGACGTTGTTACCATTTGTTGTCCCCATGCCCTGTTTTCTTACCAATTCCAACGGGAGGTATCAACGGCCCGTTGTAGATTCCAATGGACTGTTGTACCTAACTGTGGGTAACTAGTGTGAACCTAGTTTCTGAACCTAGAAACCACGGTCAGATTCAATGGGTCGTCATTTCTACCAATGACCCATTCTGAGGCCCGTTGGTTCCTGTCGGCCAGATTTCAGATTTAAATCTCAGGGTTACTTTTGTAAAATTTCACCTACCTAGTCCCTAAACTATGTCGTTTGGGGTTCATTCAGGGGTTTTAGAAGGGGTAACCAATGGTTTCTCCCCATATTCCTTCTCTCATTCTCAAGAACAGTGCGTAGAATTTCTCTAGGAGCACAGAACAGAAGCTAGGGGAAACATCAATCCTCTCAGTTTTTCTCAGAGATTTTCACCATAGTTTCTTCTATAGGTATGTGGAAATTTAGCAAGGAGATTTTTCTCCCCTTGCATCCCCCAAAGCTCTCTATGTTCACTATCAAACATAGCCCTGAGTTTATGAATTCGAAATTATTGCCATTGTTCTTGGATCATTTCATGTAGAATCATATCCTATATTAATTGTATATATTTTCCACCAGCTTGTAACTAAAATGATGCTTGATCCATCAAATTAGAAATTCAGCCCTAACTTTTGAAA
>JACEIK010000215.1:378111-391616 GCA_018107945.1 Datura stramonium | reverse complement strand
ATGAAAGCTTTTCTCCTTGTTCATGGCAGTAAGTCTCTAGCTCATGTGGTTATATGTCGGTTATAGACTCTCCTACTAGTCAGTCCAGTCTACTTTCAGAATAAGAATCTCAATTCAGTTTCAGATCTATCAGTTTAACTCAGTTCAGTATAGTATCTCAGACTCAGAACTTTTAGATTTAGGGCCCGTCTTTGACCACCAGACAGGGTCATTTTGACCATCTCAGTTACTTCAGATTGTTTCAGTTCAGATAAGTAGTTGTTCATTGCATGTCTTTCTAGTTCAGTCACTTACATCTATCAGTATATTCGTCTCATATATTCATTACATTCAAACGCATACTTTTATGTTTTATGATACAGCTGGAGGTTCTTTAATTTAGCACCGCTAGACGTCGCAGTTCGAAATCTCCACCTCAGCAGTTGGAGTGTGTGTCCTCATCATACGAGGGCATTATTTCTTTCTTTCAATCATTATTTTCAGTTTCAGTTAGACATAGAGTTAGCTGGGGGCTTGTCCCAGCAACTCCTCAGTTAGATGGCTTTCAGACAGACATGATTTTCAGATTTATCAATATTATTCAAATGTTTTGAACTTTATGTTCTCAGACTTGTCTTTTATAAATGCTTTATGATATTGTTTCAAAGTTCCGTTGTGTATGTTTACTCAGAATACTAGTGTATGATAGACCAAGGGTTGACTTGGGGTTACTTATGACTCCAAGTACCGTGTTCCATCCAGGGTGTAGACTTTGGGGAGTGACACTTACGCACCCCTACTCTAGCCACCCTCAACTTAAGAATTTTTCTTATGTTGAGTTTCACAATATCCAAGGAAGGACCAGGGCCAAAACAGGTTCATTACAAAAAATGGGTTCGGTTAATCGGTAAATCAAAGAAAGCATGGTATATTAAGGCTCAAACTTGGGATCAAGGGATTTATGCACTTTTGGTAGAGTAATATAGTCTAAAAGTGATCTAAACAAAAAAAATTCCAATGATCATATCCTAATCAACCATCCTTAGCCTATGAAAAGACCAACCAGGCAAGTTCTAGATCTTCAACACAATACGGAACTAACTACTATACCTCACCCACACATGGTACATGAACTATTGTCACCTCACCTGTCTGGTTTATACATGGCTTAACAAAAATACTCATTTTAACAAACTAAATGACATCAAAAGATCCACAGCAATCATGCATGTTGTCATAAATACATAGGTAATGCATCAAAAGTTTTTGAACACGGTCATTTTTTTCCAAAAACCAAAACTAGTGCATTTTTATTGGTTGAGTACTCCTAATCTACTTTCTATTTGAACAAAAATCACAAACTAAAAAAATAAAAATCCACACATTTCGGTTATACTAAATAGCATGGCTGAGGGAAAAGAAACACGGCAAGAAAAACCCTCAGACAAACCAAAAATCACAAGTACACCCCCTCCCCTTTTTGAAAAGTAAGCTTCGTCCCCGAAGCATCATTTAAAAGAACATAGGGAAGAGAACATATATGTGGCTACTCATACTTAACCTTCCATGGGTTGCCTCCCATGCAGCGCCTAGTTTAACATCGCGGCACGACGTGGATTTTGTGACTCCTCAAGCATCATCAAGGTATACTTCCTCTATTCTTTTTAATTCTTCCTCATCTCCCAGATACAGTTTTATTATTTACTTTAAATCTTTTTCCTTCTTTATTCTCAAGTTCCACTGCACCATACGGAGATACGTGCACTACTTTTTAAGGTCCCAGCCATCTAGATTTCAACTTCCCTAGATGCAACCGGAGTCTTGAGTTGAACAGTAGGACCAAATCACTTGGGCTGAACTCCCTCCTTGAAATCTTTTTGTCATGGTGTATCTTCATTCTTTCTTTATAGATGGATGCACTCTCATAAGCCTTAATTCGGAATTCATCCAACTCATTAAGCTGGTTCAGTCTTAACTTGGCAGATTCATTCCAGTTCATGTTCAGCCTTTTCAGAGCCCATAATGCCTTATGCTCTAGTTCAACTAGTAAGTGGCATGCTTTTCTGTAAACCAACTGGTACAAAGATGAACCAATGGGATTCTTATAAGCTATTCTGTAAGCCCACAGGGCGTCATCGAGCTTCCTTGACCAATCTGTCGGGCTAGTGTTCACTGTCTTGGCTAGGATGTTCTTGATTTCCCTATTCGAAACTTCCACTTGTCCACTCGACTGAGGGTGGTAGGGTATAGCCACCTTATGCTTGAAACCATATTTCTCCAACAAGGTTTTGAAGAGGCGATTGCAGAAGTGAGATCCACCATCACTGATAATAGCTCTGGGAGTACCAAACCTGGCAAAGATATGATTCCTAAGGAATGCTGTCACACTCCTGCCTTCATTGTTTGGTAGGGTAATTGCCTCCACCCATTGGAGACATAATCCATAGCCACCAGAATATACTTCATTCCATATGAACTGACAAATGGTCCCATGAAGTCAATCCCCCACACATCAAACAACTCTACCTCCAAGATGGGGGTTAGTGGCAACTCATGTCTACGGGTGATATTGCCCTGCCTTTGGCATTGATCACAAGACTTGGCGAAGTCATATGCATCTTGATGAATAGATGGCCATAAATATTCGCATTATAAAATTTTATGTGTCGTTCTGATACCACTGTGATGACTCCCAACTGGAGATGAGTGACATGCCTCCAGAATGCACAGCATCTCTACTTCAGGGACACACCTACGAATGATACCGTCTGCACAAATGCGGAATAAATATGGCTCATCCCAGTAATATCTGCGGGCATCAAATAAGAACTTCTTTTTCTGTTGAGGAGTTAGGTCTACTAGCATGACATCACTAACCAAGTAATTTACAAAATCGAAAAACCAAGGAATCAAGTCCTGCGACACAGCTAGTACCTGTTCTTCTGGGTAGGCATCATTGATATCATATTCCATCCTCTCCTTTGCTTCGTACTCAAGCCTGGATAGATGATCTTCCACCTAATTTTTTGTTCCCTTTCGATCTTTCACCTCGAACTCAAATTCCTGGAGCAAGAGCACCCACTGAATCAATCTGGGCTTTGCATCCATCTTGGACATCAGGTACCTCAACATAGCATGGTCTGTATGAATAATCACCCTAGTTCCAAGAAAATATGCTCGGAATTTTTCAAATGCAAAGACCACCGCCAGTAGTTCCTATTCTGTGACTATATAATTCTTCTAGTTGTGTTGAGTGTTCTGCTTGCGTAATAGATTGGATGAAACATCTTTGGTCTACTTTGGCCTAAAGAAGCACCAAGAGAAATACCTCTAGTGTCATACATTACCTCGAAGGGGAGAGACCAATCTGGAGCTATGATGATAGGAGCAATGGTGAGTTTTTCCTTTAAACACTCAAATTCCTTCAGACATGCCTCATCGAACACGAATTTTACCTCTTTATCCATGCAACAGCACCACTTTTTGATAACGCTCAAACCACACCTCTTACTAAAGTGAGAAGCGGACGTTGTCAATAAAGAACCCACTAGAAGTTGGGGTGGATCCCACAGGAAATAGGGAGAACTGGATTATAGCCGGTAATTGAACTTGTGAGGTAGTTACTTCAAAATAGGGGGATTTTAAAAGAAATCAATAATAAAAATAAGTATCAAAATTATGATGTTGACTCAATATTAAAGGATAACTAGGGTTTGTATTCCCCATGGGTTCATAACTGCTTTGGGTATACACTCATGATTATCACCAATACTTACTTATAGAACTGATAACTTAAGTTCATTCAAACTACCAAGCAGTCCCTATTTAATGACTATACTCAATCACTCGACGAAGTCTCACGAGCGATTTAAAACTATCTGTTATCACTAAGTTCCAAATTTAACTATCCTACGACCACAGCTCAAGTTAATACTATGATTATCAAAATCAAGGATCTATTGTAATTCTCTTTACCTAATCTCTACCTCTTCGACCAAAGCAAGTAAAGAATTCAGGCAGGTCCTAACATTGCGCACCGTTAAAAAATATTTAAGCATGAAGAGAATACAATATAAGTATTTGTATTGGTTTTAAAATCACTTTGTGTAACCCTAGTTTGTTAATCCACCATGGTTCCCACAACCCTACATATGGAGGTTTTAGCCTCTCATAGTTGTAAGGTTGTGAATTGTTTTCATGAATAAGAACATAAATCAATACTTACAAGAATGAATGAGAAAAACACTTCCTTTAATTAATCAGAAAAATCTTGAAGAACAAGTAGCAAGAACAAGATAAATTCAAGAAAAGGTTGATCACAAGTTGAATCAACTCAAGTCCCCTCCAAATCTAATCTCCTTGTCTTTTTTGTCTCTTTATTACTTGTCTACGATTGTCTCTCAAAAAAACCTAAAATGTATTTATACAGCCACAAGAATCTTTTCCCTAGGCTAACTGGATGAATTTCCATATCTGGTTCGCAGTCATCACGAGCCATGCTACGATCCATAGCAGCTTCCTATGATTCATAGCTTCCTTTTGTACCTTGCATTGTTGGCTAAATTTTTTCTAAGTATTGGATCCTGGTACGATTCGTACCTCCATCATACGACCCGTACTGAGCTCCCGTGGTTTGATTCTGAAACTTTGGAATTCTTCTGAAGTTCATCACGACCGTCATGGTACGACTCGTACCTTCTTCCCACGGGTCGTACTGTCTTTCCGTATCAAGAGTCAGCACCTTATGCAAATTTTATGGATCTTGTCACGATTTCATCACCATGACTCGTACCAGCTTGGTACGACCCATATTGAGACTCGTACATTGCATCTTTTCAACTTAGCTTTCTGCATCTTTTCACGACCATCAGTACGACTAATAGGTCCTTCCTACAACTCGTACTGTGGTCTGCAATCTGAGCATATTTTGCATCTTTCAGGCTTTCTTTTGCAATTTTCAGATTCAACACTAATTCATCCTGAAACCAAAAGAAAAGTGCCTTATAACCACATAAACACACCTAAGTCCATACTATTTTCTTAGCATTGAGCGTTGATAGTGTTGTAAATCCACAGCACATCAAGGGAGTCATGAGTTTAGGTTTTGAGAACTTGGGAGAAGGATACGATTCATTTTAGCTTATATAGGTTATAAGGCAGATTTTTTACAAATCTGGGCCGAATCGGGTAAATTTAAAATTTTTGACACATCACGACTCGTACCATGAGTCGTAGGAAGGTCCTACGACTCATCCCTTGGACCCGTAACAAAGATATTTAGAAACTTACATGTGGACCTATGAGCGCATCTTATGATTCGTACTATGGAGGTACAGTTCGTACTATGACTCGTAGGTCTTTTCTTTCATTGTGGTCCATGTTTTGCATAGTTCATAGCCACGGTGAGTGCTATGACCTATATAATGAAGTTACAAGTTGTAAGACCAACTGTACCCTGAACTAATTCACTAAAATATATCTCTATTCTCACTACGACTCGTGTTACGGCTCGTTCAACCCTTTCACGAGTCGTACTAAGACCCATAGCACCTACCTATTCAGCCATTTTTCTACCACCTATTTTTATTTCCTCTGCACACTAAACACAAATAAGTTAATCAACTTGGGTTGTCTCCCAAGAAGCACTTGATTTAACATCGCGGCATGACTCATGTGGTTCGGTTACTCAAAATTCACCAAACCACTACTTCGGTTGCCTCCCAAGAAGTGTCTGATTTAATGTTGCAACATGATGCAAGTCTCTTTACTACTCAGACTTTGTTAAGAAAGTCAGATTCATCCTCTATTGCTGATGCAACTCTGTATTCCTTCGGCTTCTTCATTGACCGGCAGAAATTGAAGGTGACCTCTTCTTTATTGAGTCTCAACTTTAACTAGCTAGCCTCCACATCTACTAAGGCTTCCCAGTGGCAAGGAATAGTTGCCCCAATATAATGGGGACCTCAAAATCAACCTCACAATCAAGGATCACAAAAGTCCGTTGGGAATATGAATCTATCAACTTTAACAAGCACATCGAACAGGATCCCCATAGGCTTCTTCACGATTATATCAGCCATCAGTAGCCATATGGTAGGGTGTGGGGCTCCTAAGCCCAGCTGCTTAAACATAGTTAACAGCATCAGATTGATGCTTGCTCCCAAATCGCAAAATGCCTTTGCGAACTCAACATCTCCTATTGTTCATGGAATAGTAAAGGCACATGGATATTCCTTCTTCTGGGCAAGGACCCATGAGGCTATAGCACTACAATGATGCACATTATCCACAGGCTCACAGCTCACGGACCTTTTCTTTGTGACAAGGTCCTTCATAAACTTGGCATATCCCAACATCTGTTCCATTGCCTCAACCAATGGTATGTTTACAGATAACTTCTTGAGCATTGACAAGAATCTCTGAAACTTACCATTTTCGACCTTCTTCTTCATTCTTTGAGGGATCGGTGGCAGTGGTGGTGAAATAGCCTTGTAAATTTTTGTAGCTCTTTGCTTTTCTTCTTGATTAGCTTCAAGCCTGTTTTCAACATTTGGAGCCTCAGTCAACTCAGCATCCTCATTATTCTCCTTCTCGGCAACATCTTCTTCATCGTCAATCACTCTTTTTTTCTTCCTTTCAACTACAATCGGTAGAGAGGGGTCAACCATGGTCTTTCCACTCCTATTCATCACAGCCATGTATGGCCCATCATTTTTTGGATTTTGGACTGTATTGCTAGGTAGTGTACCCTTTTGCCTAGGGTTCATAGATTTTGATAGTTGCCCAAGTTGTTGTTCGATCTTCTTGATAGCCGTCGCATGTGACTCCACTCTCTAACTCATGCTCGATATGTCACTACGGATGTCTTTCAGTTGATCATCAATGGATCTCACATTCTTTAGAATCTCAGCCATCAAGCTCTCTAACTTCGACTGTCCAGCCTCCCCTCACATGCATTAGGAGGTACGTAATATCTTTCAATCAATCGTTATGGTAACCGTCATTCCTTCTCCAATCTCCCTTGCACTCATGACCTCGACTTCTATCTCTTTTCCTATTCTGGTTGTAATTGTCTCTATATTGGTTCCGACTTTGGTTTCAAAACCTTGGCGCCAAGTGTCTTGTCCATAACCTTGGGCGTTGGCTTGAAAATGCACCACCTGGTTGTCCAAGAAGTTTGCCTCTTCCTCAAAATCTAAGTGGTCCGTCCCTGGCTCCTGTCCCTGTGTCCTCACTGCGTTAACCTTTCTGGCTCTAGCTCCTATGAAGTTCTTAGTAAGCAAGTCCAATGATGTGTGCATATGAGCCAATTCCTGGTCACGTTCTTCCTCCTTCCTTTGTTGTTCTACAGTCAAACCAACAGTATATGTACCAGTCGTTGCTTCTGCTTCCCGGGTGTGCCATGCTTTGTTTGTCTTGGTTACTCTGTCTAGAATTGTGGCAGCTTTCTCCCAGGTGTGGCTCATTAATGCTCCTCCCGCCACTGTGTCTGCTACTACTTTTGTATTGTTGTTAAATAATCTATATAAAATCTCCAACAGACTGTCATCAGGAATTTTGTGGTTCGGGCAATTGGACAAGTTCTTCTTGAACCTCAACCAGGTCTCATGAAGTACCTCAGTCTTCAATTGTCGAAAATTATAGATTTCTTCTTTAAGCTGCAGCATCTTGGAGGGTGGAAAGAATCTCTCTAGGAAATCTTGCTTGAGCTCCCTCTAGTTGGTAATGAAGTCGTTGGGCAACTCGATAACCATAATGTGGCTTCCCCAGACAAAGAAAACGGGAAGATTCTTAGTCATATAGCATCTTGGCTAACTCCAGACAACCTGTACGCCTTGCATATTCCCACGAAGTTCATTAGGTGCAGGTTGGCATTAACTTGCATCTCCAAAACTTTCTGAAATAACTTCCAAAACCTAGGTATAAATTGAGCTCCTCTATTAAAAATGATAGATACTAAAACACCATGCAGTCGGACTATCTCTTTAATATACAACTCAGCATAATATTCAGCTGAAAATATAGTCCTGAATGGCAAGAAATGAGATGATTTCGTCAACCTGTCGACAATAACCCACATAGAGTCAAATTTACGCCTGGTGTGAGGTAGTCCTGTAACAAAGTCCTGACTGGCAAGAAAATGAGCTGATTTCTTATTTTTGTTTTTCCCACTAAAAATCACCCTCCTTGTTTAGCAAAATTTTACCTTTTTCTTTTCTTCCAATTCACCACACTTTTTAGCTTTTCTCTTCACTTCTCCAATTATGCTCCTTTCTTATAAAAAGTTTTCATTAAAGTGCTCTTGGAGTCATTTGGATCAAATACAAGTCAATACAACAAAAAGGGATTAAAGCTTAAAATATGGCTATCAAAAGAATAGGCTAAGGCTCAACATGGCTAACTAGGATAATTACAATCAAGGTAGGTAAAATAGGATAAAAATATGGTTACCAAAGAAATGCCTATATCACTTCCTAAATCCATCATTCTTATTTCTCTTTGCAGACACACCGGGCAAGTTCTAGACATCAATTTACAAGCATGGAGTATATCAAAGATAATTCCTCACACATTGTCACAAGATGGTTTAACAATGGAAATCAAGATCACATAAACACATATATCCATATTGCATGCATAACATAATTAAGCCCATTTTTCCAAGTACAAGAGTCAATTTCCAAAAGACTAAGTGTTTCTACCTTTTTCATGCATTTTTGAGTGAATTTAATAAAGTCTCAATGATACTTAAAGTAAATCACCTAGCATTCATAGGATCCAAGTTTTTGTTCTTCCTAATGATTAATTTACCCTTAAGACGGTCGTCATCCATCCATCATCGGGCAAAGTTATGACTCAATGACTAAAATAAAAAAAATCTAGACTCTCTAATCGATTCTAAGGGACTATCCACTGGAAAAATACCGAAAACAAAAGGAATCCAAAATAAAATAAAACTACAAAAATACTACAAACAAACAAGCATGCATGATAAATCATAAATCCCAAAAAAATATAGGCCTACCATGTGCAAATATAGTAATTAAGGCATGCATGGTAATATGAAGTTCACTCCTCCCACCCCACACTTAATTAGTCACAATGTCCCCAGTGCTAAAACAAATAAGCATAAAGTAACAGAGTGAAAGAAGAACTCCCTGGGCCTCTACTCATCGTTTTCAATGTGTAAGCTCATTTTTTGTTGAAAATCATGACCTATCACCTGCACACTTGAACAAGCACATAAAAGCGAAAAATTTATCTTGGGTTGCCTCCCAAGTAGCACCTGATTTAACGTAGCGGCACGACACAGGTATCTTAATTACTCAGACTTCATCAAGATACTTGTTGAGACCATGGTCACATCTTGGCCGCTTGTTTTACTACGCTAACCTGTGACATGTCAAAAGATAAAAGAAAAACAAAAAAAAAGGAAATAAATACTAGATGTTTAACACAAGCAATTAATCTAATCCTAAATCGTATTCCCCGGCAACGGTGCCACTTTTTGATAATGCTCAAACCACAGCTCCTTACGAAGTATGAAGCGGACGTTGTCAATAAAGAACCCAACTAGAGGTTGGGGTCGATCCCACAGAGAATATGGAAGAATGTAGAAGAACTCTGTTAAGCTTTTTAGTAAATTATTTCTAAGAGGGGCGAATTTGTAAAAGTAATAGACAATGTTGAGAAATTTATGGTTGTTTCCAAATTATTGCAATTAACTAGGTTAAGTGTTCCCCATGACTTCATAACCACAAGGCGTTTTATACCAGTGATCTATTACGATGCTTAGCATGCAATATTGATAAGTTAGGTTCACCTAAATGGTTGGTCCCCTATCTAGATGATTTTCACCACGCAACTTGGTCTATCTACGGGTGTACTTTAATTGACCCTTACCCTTAATATCAGATTAGCTATCCCCGGACAAGTTCAAGATATTATATGAGGGTTGATAGCCTCAAATCTCCGTTGTTAATTCCTTTTCCCATTCTTTACTTCCTTGATCCGGTAAGTAAGAATAAGGCAAGTCCTAACGTTTGCAATCATCAAGAATCAATCAAAACGAAGGGGAAAAAACAATACACGCATAAAACCCTGTTCAAGAATCACTAGGTATTTTTACTTATGTGTGTTAATTTGTAATGATTCCCGCAACCCTAGTTGTGGTGGTTTTAGCCTATCATGTTTATAAGTAAATTAATAGATTTCATAAATAAAAGCAAAAATTATTGCTTACAACGTTGATAGGAAGAAACTCACTTGATTATTGCAACAATAAAGAAGAACAATTCAACAATCATCTCGAAATTCCAAACATAAGACACCAAACTTGTATCTAAAAACTTGAGACTTAAAACTCTAATCCTACTTGAAGACTTTTTAACTTAAAACTTGATCTAAAGATTGATAGCTATTACATTAAAAATAAAGGGTATTTATAGTAGTTAGATGCTTTCCTCATTCCTTAAGGAATTTGGCTTGGGATATAATTTTTCTTTTCCTAGTTGAAGTAGGAAATCCACCTTTTTCCCCTTTTTGGAAACCTTGTCGCGTCTCCGGTTGTGGCAACGGGTCACCTAATGACTCGTTGTGCATGGGCATGAGTCGTTAGGCCCCTCGTGTTCTAACTCTCCAAAATTCCAGTGCACCTGATGATTCCTACCAGTGCTCTCACAATAAGTCGTTCCAACACCTGATGATTCGTGATTTCTTCTGTTACCTTCACTAGATTTTTCTCAAAATTTCTCTTCTCAGTCTCCATGACTGACTTCATGACTCGTTACCAAACATAACAAGCCATTCCCTCAACCCGTCAGGTACACTATTTCTGCATCTTCCAAACTCAACCTTTGCCCATGACTTCAGCTTCTTTTCATCTTCATTCCATAAGCCTCAAATACATTCAAATCTCTCCTTTTTAGCCCTGAAAACATCTTATCACATGCGTTATCTAATTTTCACAAATATATAACATAATCACATGCAAACACACATAATTTATTCTCAAAACATAGTAAAGTACGGGTAAAAATATGTGTATGAAGTGCGTGAATACGCCCTTCATCAAGTACTCGGCTTTTAAGTGCGACTAGTGTCTTTTACACATATGGATGAAGTGAGGGATTCGTCCATACTCTTGGTAAAGTTTGGAAGAAACCCACTGCCTGAAGCATCACAATACACAATATAGCCCTCTGAACCTTCTGGCATGGCTAATACTGGCGCAGAAGTCAGCCTGTTTTTTAATTCTTAGAAACTTTGTTCACAAGCCTCAGTCTACTGAAACTTAGTTGCTTTCTGAGTCAACTTCGTCAATGGTACTGAGAGGGCAGAGAATCCTTCCACAGACCTTCTGTAATACCCGGCTAATCTCCGAAAGCTACGAACCTCAGTTGAAGTTGTGGGTCTGGGCCAAGTTTTTACAGCTTCAATTTTCTGTGAATCCACCTAAATGCCTACATCTGATACAGTATGGCCCATGAAAGCCATAGAATTTAACTAGAACTCACATTTTGAAAACTTTGCATACAACTTGGGATCTCTGAGGATCTCCAGTACTATCTGCAGATGATTTCTATGTTCAGCTTCTGAATGTGTATATACCAAAATGTCATCAATGAACACTATCACGAATAAATCTAGATATGGCATAAATATACTATTCATAAAATCCATAAATATTGTTGGGGCATTTTTCAATCCCAAAGACATAACAAGGAATTCAAAATGGCCATATCTGGTTTTGAAGGCCATTTTTTGGAATATCCTTCTCCAGAACCCGTACCTGGTGGTACCCTGACCTTAAGTCAATCTTTGAGAAGTATTTCGCCCCTTGCAGCTGATTAAACAAGTCGTCTATTCTTGATAAAGGATACCTATTTTTGATAGTAACTTTATTTAATTGACGATAATCTATAAACATTCGCAGCGAGCCATCTTTCTTTTTCACAGATAGGACAGGAGCACCCCACGGCGAAGCATTAGCCCTAATTAAGCATTTATCTAACAAGTCTTTCAACTTATCCTTCAATTCTTTCAACTCGACAGGGGCTATTTTGTACGGAGGAATAGATGTGGGTTGTATATTCGGTAGCGTATCGATTGAGAAGTAAATTTCCCACTCTGCGGGAATACCAGGAAGCTCATCTGGAAATACATCTAGGAACTCACTAACCACCAAAATAGATTGAAGGGTCGGGGGTTCTACCTGTATATCCTGATCCCTGATAATATAGTAGGTACAACCCTTTGCAATCAGCTTCCTCTCCTGAAGATAGGGTATAAACTTACCCTTCAGTGTAGGTGCATCTCCTTTCCATTCCCATATTAATTCTCCTGGAAAATGGAATCTGACAATCTTTGTCCAGCACACAATATTGTCATAACATGGTGCTATCCAATCCATGCCCATGATTACATCAAAATCAATCATTTCCAGCTCTACTAGGTCCGTGGAGGTTTGGCGGCAACAATTTCGACCGTACAACCTCGATAACCCTTCTAGCGACAATAGATTCACCAAAAGGTGTAGACATAGAAAATAGTCGCTGGAGTAATTCTGGTACTTGTCAAACTTTCATGCCACTAACGGAGTAACATATGACAAGGTAGAACCCAAATCTATAAAAGCATAAACTAAATGGGAGCAGATATTCAATGTACCTGTCAAAACATCTAGCGATGCCTCGGAGTCTTGTCGCCCTGCTAATGCATAAGTACGATCTGAACCACTGCTATAACTGGATACCCCTAACCTACATCTGTGTATGCCTGCTGGAGCTGAGGGCCTGCGCCCTATAGAAGGTGCTGGGGCGTGTGAACCTCCTGAGGACCTATTCTTCTAGTCCCGATCACCTTGGCATCTAGTCAGATAATCCCTCATCATGTGTCCCTCCTGTCCACATGAATAACAGGCGGTGGATCCATATCTACATCTCCCCAGATGTCACCGATTACAGGTACTACAACGTGGTATAGCTGGTCTTATCTGATCTAGATCCCTCTGCTGCTATGAGCCTAACGCTCGCGAAATCTTGTCGGGACCTGACTTTCCATGATGACCTAATCTACTGCCATGTTGCTACTGAAATAGGGGCCTGGGTGTCCTGCCTGACAAATGAGGCTTGGGCCCACCCTAAAATGCTACCTGGAAGTCGACATGTCTAGCCCTCCGACGCTGGTCCTGACCTTGCCTATCAATCACATACTGACTCTACCTAATTTCCTCTATATTCTGAGAAAGTCCTGAATCCGTGAGATGTCCATATCCTCTCGTAATGTAGCTGTGATACAAGTTTCCACATACTATGGTGCAAGCCCCATAATAAACCTGATGTACCCTGGCTGGCATAGTATCAACAAATGTTGGCGCATATCTGGAAAGGAATCAAATCTCAACGCATATTCTCGGACGCTCATTCTGCCCTGCTCTAGATGTAAGAACTTATATACTCTGCCCTGTGGAATCTCTCGGGGCAAATAGTGGTCTATGAAGGCTTCAGAGAAGCTAGGCCATGTAG
>JACEIK010000215.1:362415-378080 GCA_018107945.1 Datura stramonium | reverse complement strand
CAAAACTGCTACCTCTTGTAATCGGAATACTACTAACTCAACTGATTCTGTGGAGGAGGCATGCATAACTCTGAATATCCTCTGTAGTTAATCTATGATGTTATGAGGATCCTCTCTATGGTCTGTTCCTGTAAACTGCGGAGGACTCAGGGTAAGAAACTCGCAGACTCTCAAACTCCCAGGCCCCTCAGTAGGCTCGGCAATAGCTGGTACTACTGGCTGAGGCTGATGCTGGGCAGCCATCATCTGAACCAACATACAGACCGCACTTCTAACATCCTGATCTGAGGGTATAGGAGGAACTAGAAGTGATGCTGACATTTCTGTTATCCTCGGAGGTTCCTGGTGCCCTAGGGAATGTTGGGGAGACCAAGAGGATGTCTCTCTCTCATCCTTAAGTTGGGTTGTCCCAACTGCAGCACCCTGCTGGTACCCTCTCCTGTTGCGGTGTCTAGCTCATGATTAGTTGTGGTCTGCCTTATATTCGACATCTCTGTAGACAGACATAACAACATAAACATAAGGGCTCAACCCTAGATAACTCTACTCTATAGCATGATTTGAGAAAAAGGAGGGGTAGCCATACTATTATACCCCGTAGCTTCCTGCTTATAAAATATGGTGCACAACATATTTATAAATAGGAATCTACTAGACACAGTTTGCATACTCCCTAGGACACGATGTTGCTTTGATAACAAGTCTGTCACGCCCCACCTTGGGAGGCATAACTGGCACCATATGCCACGTTAGACCCTGAGCCGATCTGGCTAGACATCAACACCTCTGGTGTATGCCAGCAGCACATAATCAAGAAAACAAACAGCTATATCTCGGCTATAAATATAGCCCTGGGATGACAAGGACACTACATACCACCTGCAGTGAATCAGCTAACCCAATAGCAATAGTAATATCATACTATGCGGGCCGACAAGACCACCATGCTCCTATCAGATAACATATCTAGGCCCCACACGGCCAATAACACATATTATATCACATATAGGCCCCAACGGCCAACAACATATAACTAACCTAAAAATTGTAGTCTACAAGCCTCTAAGAGTAGAATATGGTCGGGACAGTGCCCCGGCCTACCCAAAACTATATAACAAAACATAATCAAACCTTAGGCGTCTGGCAACACCGCAAGAAAGGAGATGGCCAATCTGCTAAATCTGAACAGCTACTGAGATGGTCTCGAGCCCTGTCTGTCTGGACGTGCAGGCAAGTATGCAACTCCCAATGCACGGGCGTCAGTACAATATGTACCGAATATGTAAAGCAGTAAATAATGACTGAATGAAAGCTAATAAGGAACTGGAAGTAATCAGTAATAAGGGCCCTGAGTTAACCTACATAATCTGACAATATAGAGTATAGCTACCAGTTAATGTACAAACAAGAATCTAACTTGGCCTCCATAATCCTGGAAGGTATAAATAGCACAGAATAACCTACCTAGGCCCCTATAAGCCTCGGTAAGTGCAAGCAACCATATTCTTCCTAACTGTACCACTATAGGCCCGTGGGCAAGCTGTAACTATGGTATACTTGACCTCTGAAGTGTAACTTAGCCTTCTGGGCTCTTCTGACTATGCCTCAGCCATCTAGGCTTATGTAATTGTATTTGATCCATTTGGGCTCCTATAGTTGTATATGAGCCATCTAAGCTCCTGTAACTGTATCTGAGCGGTTTGGGCTCCTGTAACTTTATCTTAACAATCTGGGCTCCAGTAACTGTATCTATAAGTGGAAAGAAGCTAGATGCTCGCTAACAGAAGGTAGTTTACCTAGAAAACTACCACTCGATCCATTTGGCAACCCTTGTGCCACGGACGGGGAGATATGGTCATTCTATCATGATTCAAGTCCTGTAGGCATAAAGATACACCAATGGTTTGTAAGCATGCTCTACTCTATGTATAGGCGTAGAACAATATATCACATCACCTAACTATGCCTTACGTTGTCTAACTTAGCAAGGTACACTAACAGCTACCCTTAGGCCTCTGTAGCCTTAATATACTAACAAAGCACTTACTAGTCCTCTTAACTAGTAAATAACTGAACAGGGAACCTCTTCATCGCCTTTTGCTACAATAAAAACTAAATACAACTTCCCAACAAGGGATACTATACTGTAATCTCAATTCGTATCGTGGCAACTAACACAACACTATAAGCACAAGCTACTATAAGGTATTGATTGTATCAGCTAAACAACAGGAGTAACTTGCTGAGAAGAGCTAGCCTTAACATACCTCAATTGTCAATTTTCGTTCACCCGAATAGTTCCAACCTAAATCCGGTGATTCCTCAAATTTTTAGACCATATTCTGAGAGAATAAAGCTATTTTCAATGCTAGGAATCGGCAAATAACAATAATCTCTACGCTTAATAGCTACAATTTAAACTTTATTCAATTCAGCCAAAAGCTTACAACTTCCCCAGAGTTCAGAAGGTAGAAATGCTTTCCTGTCACTTGTAGCCACTTAGGACTCAATTAGAAGAGATTTCCACAACTTTTAATAGATGTGGCTCCAACAATCCGAGAAAGATTTCAAGAAATAACTCCATAGAGATATTCTATGCAGGATTGGAACTCGATACCCAAGAAGAATTTGAGATCAAATGAGGTTTGGTAACATAATGTGACTTCTATTCGAAGAAATTCTCATAACTAATTCATCTAAGCCGAGGTGCTAATTTAGGAAAATATTTTAAATGAAGACATCTCACCACTAACTTATAAATAATGAGGCGGTGGCTAGGGGTGCGCGGCGTGCCTTCCATAGCGCCGGAGTAGAGGCACAACGCGCTGCTTCATGCGTGGGAGGGGGATGCACAGCGTGGCACTCGTAGCGCATGCCCTCTACTCCTCCAACTCACTCGCTCTGTAACGCACTCGCACACCCCACTGTTGACCCTTCTCCCACACATGTCGTACTCTAAACACTCTCAATAAGCACACGTGTGCGTCGATTAATCGATAGGAACTTATGGGGTGTAATATCTACCGTATGGGTTCTACAATTTATTTAATATAACAAGCATGTAACCAATCCATACCAAATATAACATCAAAATAGGTTATATCTAACTTCATTAAGTCGGCCGACGTGACCTTTTGAAGAATCGTGATAGGGAAAATTTTTGTATACCCGTTGAGCTAAAACTAACTCACCGACAGGAGTAGCGACTGAGAAGGGTTCTGATAGGATTTTGGGACTGAATTTGAAACTAACAGCAACATAGGAAGTCACGAAAGATAAGGTATCCCCTGTATCTAACAATGCATACATACAAGATGGAATACTCGTAACATACTAGTGACCCACATCAGGAGATACCTCCTACTCCTGTCAAGATGATAGTACATAGAACCTGTTCTGGCGCAATCCACTTGTTGCACTAGAAAAGACATGTTCTTGAGTTGGGAAAGCTATTAGAGTTGCTGAAGTGGTGGCCAACATGCAGACCCCACCATTGCCCTGTCTGGCTGTAGGGAAATTCCTAAGTCTGTGTCCGAGTTTGCCACACCCAAAACATATATCTAAGCCAACTAAGCATCACCCAGGGTGGTGCTTACCGCACTTTGCATAGACTGGAAAAGTGCACTACACTGTCATGCTCCCCTGGCCTCTAGAGCCTGATGCTCTACCCCTCTAGTCATGTCTGGGTCTGGACGGAACACTAGCTGATGGTGGGGCTGGGGATGATAATCTTTGGTGGGACTGAGGGTACTAGAAATGCCCATAGCTCCCTATCCTGGCCTTCTTGGCCTCTCTCTGCTTCTCCTTAATCTACTCTGCCTCTATCTGCTGGGCATATTTGATCAGTCGGGAGATATCTATATCATTAATCAGCATAGCGGTCCTACACTCCTTCACCAATGAATTTGCCACCCCATTCACGAACCTGCTCATGCGAGCCCTTGGATCAGCAACCATCTCCGGTGCATACTTGGACAACCAGTAAACTCCAAGGCATACTCCTAGACAGTCATGTTGTTTTGTTTCTAGTTGATGAACTCAGCTGCCTTCACCTCCCTCAACTCTCGAGAAAAGAACCTATCCAAGAAAGAGATAACAAACTCCTCCCAACAAACGGGAACCTCACCGACTCCCCTGATCTCCTTCCACTGTCGGAACCATATATGAGTAACCCCCTTCAGCTGATAGGAGGCTATGTCTACACTTTCCTCTCCAATCACCCCCATAATCTGGGTGATATTCTAAACCTCCTCAATGAACTCATGTGGATCCTCATCCACCATCGACCCAAGAAACTCAGGTGGGTTTGTAATGCCCCAAAAATCCTAAGATCAAACCCGGGAGTTGAAGTGGAGAAAACATTAGTTTCCACACCAAGTCACAAAATGAGTCATCCTATGACCTGTTGGGTAGGCCACGAGTCATTAGGTCACCATAGTGGGGAGTTGAGTTAAGTTGGAAAATTTAGGTTTTGGGATAACCACGGACATGACCACGAGTCGTACCCTCTTATATGTATGTCTTAAGGTGTCTAGTTCAATGAGAGGGCCCCTAATCCCTCTCCCTTCATCTAAGCAACTAATTAACATGTTTCTTCATTAATCGATACGTTAAACTTGGAAAATAAAACTTGAATGTGTAAACTATTGATATTTCTATAGAACAATCTTTATGGGAAATTTATGCACAGTATCTTGATGTTAGCAGGTTATACAAAAACCATAATATATGTATACGCTTATGCTTACATTCAAGTTACACACTAAGGCAGACAGCACCATGACTCATTAAGTCAGTCGTGGTCAAAGGCAGTGAAGGATGAAGGGAGAACAGGCAGTGTACCTAACAACTGGACACCACAAGTCGTGGTTTATGCCATGAACCATTAGGTGACCCGTGGTCCAGAGTGGTTTAGAGATTAGCGAATTGGGCAATGTTGGCGATGGGTGGGTCACCACGAGTTGTGGTGTCCCTCG
The DNA here is from genome assembly GCA_018107945.1 of Datura stramonium. NCBI lineage: Eukaryota > Viridiplantae > Streptophyta > Magnoliopsida > Solanales > Solanaceae > Datura > Datura stramonium. The sequence continues at coordinate 373,104 of JACEIK010000215.1, read as the reverse complement.
TGGTGACCAACAGAGGGAATTTGGTAGTGTACTTGATGGATTGTGACCACGAGTCGTGGTCACTAGGCACAATTCGTCCAATCCCTCATGGGGACTGGCAGTCAGCTTTTCCCTACGAGTTTAATAATGGATTTTTCGCCATTCCTATGATCCTAAGGTTTATACTACGTCATTTTAAGCATGTTTTTGAAGAATTTTGAGGGGTTGAATGGTTTTCATCCCTCATTCATCACTTAGACTCTCAGAAGAATGTTCGTAGAACTCAGGTCATTCCTCTCAAGCAAAAACTAGGGCAGTCAACTTCTCCTCAGATTCTCAAGGGATTTTCTTCGGATTTCTTCATCAGGTATGTGGGAATTCAACAAGGGAATAGTTCTTCCCTTGTGTCCCAAAAAACCTTCTCTATTTTTTTCTATCAGTTCAGCCCTATGGATTCAAAATGTAGAAAATTGTCAGACAAATATCTTTAAAATTTTGAGTGATATATTTCTCATGATTTTAACTGCGTTATTATTCCCTATTTCTAGAAAATATGAGAACTGTATCTAGTGAAATGATTTAGCCCTAGTTCTTAGTTAATAGAATTTAGAATCTTGCGTGTTGGATTAGTTTCCCTATAGCTTGATTCTATGAAATTCGAGATTCCCATATTATTAGTGTATGTAGAAATTTTAATCAGATATATACATGTCCAATCACAGTAAGATTATTAGACTCGGTATTGTCTAGAAATGTCAGTTGATCAGTTTGAATACAGTAATTCTTAAGGTGTTAGTAGTGTCTCCCAGTTATCAGAATTAGACTCAGTATCAGAATTTTATGGTTCTTTAGGCGGTCATGACACTTCCAGGTAAGCAGCTCTGACCAGCCTTCGGACCCCAGCTTCAGATTATAGACTGTTCTTTAGAAGGTTATGACGCTTCCAGATAAGCAGATCTGACCAGTCTTAAACACTAGTTACAGAATCTAGTCTGATAAGACTCTCATGGTACTTCCAAATAGGTATTCCTGACTTAGTCTTGCACCATAGTATCGAGCTATCACCTTAGTACTCAGTCTAGGACTATCCAGTGGGAGTAGGACTTAGCACCGAGCAGACCGGGGTTCCAGTGCACCCAGGGTCCCAAAACTACGTTGCCACTGTAGGTTATATTTTTATTGGCCTCATGGACCCAGACCAGTGATAACTCAGTTAATTCCTTTATACCCTAGAAAGGTATATTGGGTCCTACCGATGGGGTGTATACATCATACTCCACGTCTAGCTCACGTGGTTATATGCCGGTTGTAGACTCTCCCACTAGTCAATTCAGTTCAGACTCAAATTTGCTCAGTTCAGAATGGTTTCAAACTACTCATTTCAAACCAGTTCAGTATAGTATTTCATATTAGTATCTCAGATTTAAGGCATGTCTTTGACCATCAGACAGGGTCATCTTGACCATCTCCGTATAGTTTAGTTTATTCAGTAGTTCAGTTGGTCATTTCATGTCATTACAGTTTAGTTATGTTATTCTCCATGTTATGGATTCTCCTACTTACTTAGTACATTCAAAGTATAGGCGCGTAGCTTTTATGTTGTATCGTTTTATGATACAGCTGCAGGTTCTCAATCTCAGCACCATTAGCAGATCTCGCCTAGAAATTTTCAGCTGCATCAATGGTGAGTCCTCATCTTTCGAGGACGATGATTATTTCTTTTCAGTTATATTTTCTTCATATAAACTCAGAGTTAGTTGGGTGCTTGTCCTAGAAACTCATCACGTAGATGGCTTTTAGACACAGACATAAATTTAGATTTTCAACTTTGTTTCAGTTGTTTTAAACTTTATGCTTTAGCTCTTCTTCATAAATGTTTTATTTTATTATTTTAAAGTTTCCGCTATGTTTTTACTCAGATTGCCAGTTTTATGATAGACCATGGGTTCACTTGGGGTTACTTGTGACTCCAAATACCGTTTCTCGTCCAGGTTATAGACTCAGCGCGTGACAAACTTTGTATCAGAGCACTAGGTTTAGAGTATCCTAGGATGTCTGAATGCCGCATCGAGTAGAGTCCTTTTCATAAGTTTGAAGTGCGCCACACTTATGACGGGGAGGCTACAACACGTTATTGGTAAAACTCCCTTTTGTTCATACTCCTTATCGTTCGTTGAAGTTCAATTCTAGACACGTTCTCCTAACTCTTGCTTTGTTTCATTTCAGTGAAATCATGCCTCCACGATGTGGTAACGAAAGAAGGGCCGGCAATGCTCACCGACCTGCCCCACCAGCCCCAGCATCCTTTCAGGACGACCCAGTGTCCTCCACAGAGTTCAAAGCAGCTATCCAACTGCTCGCACAGACAGTCACAAATCGGGTGAACTAACAGGTGGTTTCGGTGAATACTAATTGGGTTCGCAGTAGCTGCTCAGGTTCAGAACTTCACCCGAATGAACCCTCCATTTTTCCATGGATCTAAGGTGGGAGAGGACCTACAGGAGTTCGTGGATGAGATCAAGAAGATCACCCGAATTATGGGTTTTAGATCCTCGAAGAGTATCGACCTGGTTGCCTACCAGCTGAAAGGGGTAGCTCAGATCTGGTACGACCAGTGGAAGGAGGGGAGACTAGCTGGGGCAGAACCAGTGGAATAGGAGGAGTTCACTACAGCCTTCCTAGACAGATTCTTCCCCCTGGAGCTCAGGGAGGCTAAAGTGGCTGAATTCATGAATCTGAAATAGGGAAATCGGACGGTGGAAGAGTATGCACTGGAGTTCACAAGGTTGTCTAAATATGCTCCAGAGATGGTAGTTGAGCCAAGGGTTCACATGCTGAAGTTTGTTAATGGAGTATCGAACTTGGTCCTCAAGAAATGTGGGACTGCAATGCTTATTAAGGATATCGATCTCTCCAGCCTTATAGTTCATGCTCAGCAGATTGAGGCGAAAAACTAAAAGGCTTGGAGCGGGAGAACAAGAGGAAAAGGATTGGAAAATTAGATTATGGCCACCAGAGATCTGGCGGTAGTAGCCTCCTACAGCAGCAGCAGAGGACTCCAGCACCCACTTCAGCCAGTGCCCCTACTTTCCAGTCTTGCAAGGATCGGAGGGGTGGAGCATCTGGCTCACAGTCCTAGAGTCATAGCATTAGCAATCTTTACAGCTACCCAGCTTTCCCTAAGTGTGGCAAGAACCATCCAGGAGAGTGCATTCAGGGCCGAGAGGGTTGTTTTGGGTGTGGACAACTTGGTTATTACTCAAAGAATGCCCGTCAGCAGTATGGGAAGATCACAATCCACCGCTACAGTAGCTCTAGCAGACCGACTAGCTCAGCAGGCCAACATTTTAGGTACAGATGGCGGCCAGTGCCAAAACCATTTTTATGCTTTGTCCTCTCGTAGGATCAAGCGAACTCACCTGATGTAGTCATGGGTATATTATACCTTTTCCATCTAGAAGTGTATGCCCTACTAGATCAAGGAGACACATTGTCATTCACGACTCCCTATGTAGCCATCCAGTTTGATATCAGTCCAGAAGTCCTCTCAGAACCATTCTCAGTCTCCACCCCAGTTGGCGAGTCAGTTAGAGCTAGCCGGGTGTATAGAAATTTTCCAGTCTCAATCTTGAATAAAGTCATTCTAGCTGATCTTGTAGAGTTAGACATGGTTAACTTTGAACTCATTCTTGGCATGGATTGGTTACACTCCGGTTATGCCTCAGTCGACTGCAGAACTAGAGTCATCAAATTTCAGTTCCCTAATGAGCCATCTTTAGAGTGGACGGGCAGTAGTTCAGCGCCTAAGGGTTGGTTTATTTCCTACCTTAAGGCCAAAAAGCTTATTTCTAAAGGGTGTATTTATCATCTAGTTTGGGTCAAAGATTCCAGCTCTGAGACCCCAACTATCCCGTCAGTTCCAGTGGTCAACGAGTTCCCTGATGTATTTTCTAAAAATCTTCCCGGAGCCCCTCCCAAGCGAGAAATAGAATTCGGCATAGACCTTCTCCAAGATACTCATCCCATCTCCATCCCTCCTTACAGAATGGCTCCAACTGAGCTTAAGGAGCAGCTAGAAGATCTTCTTGATAAGGAATTCATCAGGCTCTATATCTCTCCTTAAGGTGCTCCAGTATTATTCGTGCGTAAGAAAGACGGTACGCTCCGAATATGTATCGACTACCATCAATTGAATAAGGTCACAGTCAAGAATAGGTACCCCCTACCAAGGATTGACGACTTGTTTGATCAGCTTCAGGGAGCCAGTTGTTTCTCCAAGGTAGATCTCAGGTTGGGGTACCATCATCAAAGGGTCAGAGTGTGTGACATACTGAAAACAGCTTTCAGAACTCGGTATGGTCACTATGAATTTATGGTTATGTCCTTCGGATTGACTATTGCCCCCGCAACTTTCATGGACCTAATGAACAGGGTTTTCAAGCCATATCTGACATGTTCGTCATTGTATTTATCGACGACATTCTGGTGTACTCTAGAAGCGAAGAAGATCATGCTAACCATCTAAGGATAGTGCTACAGACTCAGAGACCACCAGTTGTTCGCTAAGTTCAGCAAATCCGAATTCTGGTTGAAATCGGTGACTTTCCTTGGTCACATGATCTCGAGTGAGGGTATTCGGGTCGATCCTAAAAAGATAGCAGCGGTGAAATACTGGCCAAGACCTACTTCCCCAACCAAAATCAGGAGCTTCTTGGGTCTAGCCGGTTATTACCAACATTTTGTGGAAGGTTTTTCCTCTATAGCATCCCCTCTAGCCGGTTATTACCGACATTTTGTGGAAGGTTTTTCCTCTATAGCATCCCCTCTAACTAGGTAGAGGAAGGTGAAATTTCAGTATTCAGATACATGTAAGAAGAGTTTCTAGGAGTTCAAAGCTTGACTCACTACCACTCCAGTGTTAACCCTGCCGGAAAGAACATATGGGTTCGTGGTGTATTGTGACGCTTTCAGAGTTAGACTTGGTTATGTCCTGATGCAGCGGGTAAGGTGATAGATTACTCCTCTAGACAGCTCAAGGTTCATGAGAAGAACTATCTGATTCATGACCTGGAGTTGACAGCGGTGGTGTGTGTGTTGAATATGTGGAGGCACTACTTTTATGGGGCTCACGTGGATGTATTCACCAATCACAAGAGCCTTCAGTATGTGTTCAGTCAGAAAGATCTAAATCTCCGTCAGAGAAGATGGTTGGAGCTACTAAAGGACTATGACATTAGTGTGTTGTATCACCCTGGAAAAGCCAATATGGTGGTTGATTCCCTAAGCAGGATGTTTATGGGGTGTGTGGCTTATGTTGAAGAGGGCAAAAAGGAGCTGGCAAAGGACATTCACAGGTTAGCTTGGTTGGGAGTACAGTTGGTTGATACAACTGAAGGCAGAGTAGTGGTGCAGAGTGGATCAGATTCCTCATTGGTAATTGAAGTTAAGTCAAGGTAGGATGAAGATCCCATATTTCTTAAGCTAAAGGAGGCGGTTCTCAGAAAATAAGTGGAGGCTTCCTCCCAAGGGGGAGATCCTGTACTCCGTTACCAGGGTAGGCTGTGTGTACCTGATGTAGATGATTTGAGACAGCGGATACTGGCTGAGGCACACAGTTCAAGATATTCCATACACCCAATTTCTATAAAAATGTACCGTGATCTACGGGATATTTACTGGTGGAACGCATGAAGAGAGACATCGCAGAATGTGTAGCTAAGTTCCCAAACTGCCAGCAAGTTAAGGCCCATCAGAGACCACGAGGTATGACTCGGGAAATCAGCATACCCACATGGAAGTGGGAATAAGTAAATATGGATTTTATTACGGCTCTACCTCGAACTTGTCGGTTGCACGACTCAATCTGGGTAATAGTAGACCGAATGACTAAGTTAGCATACTTCCTTCCAGTTAAAACTACATACTCAGCCGAGGATTATGCTAGGCTTTATATCCGGGAGTTGCTTAAACTTCATGGGGTGCCCTTGTCCATCATTTCATTTAGAGGTACCCAGTTCACCTCTCATTTCTTGAAGTCTTTTCAGAAGGGACTCGGTACCCAGGTCAAGTTCAGTATAGCTTTTCACCCACAGACTGATTGACAGGCTGAGTGGACTATTCAGACCTTGGAAGATATGCTAAGAGCTTGTGTGATCGATTTCAAGGGCAGTTGGTATAATCACTTGCCTCTCATCGAGTTTGCGTACCACAATAGCTACCACTCCAGTATTCAGATGGCCCCATTTGAGGCATTATATGGTAGGAGGTGTAGATCTCTTATAGAGTGGTTTGAGGTTGGTGAAGCTACCTTGATAGGGCCAGACTCAGTTCATGAAGCTATGTAGAAAGTACAGCTCATCCGAGAAAGGTTGAAAACAACTTAGAGTCGACAGAAATTCCATGCTAATGTGAAGAGAAGAGAGTTAGAGTTTGCAGTAGATGATTGGGTTTATCTAAAAATTTCACCCATGAAAGGGGTGATGAGATTTGGGAAAAAAGGAAACTCAGTCTGAGATATGTAGGACTCTACAGAATTCTTAGGCGAATAGACAAGGTAGCCTATGAGCTGGAATTACCTTCAGAGTTATCATCTGTGCAACCAATGTTCCATGTGTCACAATTGAAGAAGTGCATCGGTGATCCAACTTCAGTGGTGCCACTAGACAGTGTGAGAGTGAAAGATAGTCTCTCTTACAAAGAGTTCCCAGTTCATATCCTTGACCGTCAGGTTCGTAAGCTGGGAAACAATGAAGTAGCTTCAGTCAAAGTTTTGAGGAGGAATCAACATGTGGAGGGAGCTACTTGCGAAGCCGAAGCAGATATGATAAATAGATACCCACATTTATTACCTTCCAGCTCAATTTCAGTTTAAGGTATCAATTTTCTCCCTAAAACTCTATTCAGTTTCATGTTTAGTTCATGTGCCCCAGCTTCATTCATGTCAACGTACGTAAGTGTGACTCATAAATTCAGTTCAGTAATGTAGTTCAGTTCGGAGGCAGTCATTCCGTTAGTTTTCAGCTTATATGTTCGGTATTTAAATGCGGTGATTGCATTTCTCTATTTTCCTATGTGTTTTCCAACATTCGAGGATGACTGTTCTCAAGGGGGAGATATTGTAATGCCCTGGAAACCCTAAGATAAGACCTGGGGGTTGAAGTGGAGAAAACAGGAGTTTCTGGACCAGGTCACAAAACGAGTCGTCCTGTGACCCATTGGGTAGGCCACGAGTCGTTAGGTGACTCGTGGTGGGGAGTTGAGTTAAGTTGGAAAATTTAAGTTTTGGGATAACCACAGACATGACCACAAATCGTGGTCAGCACCACGACTCGTTAAGTCAGTTGTGGTCAATGGCATTAAAGTATGAAGGGAGAACAGGCAGTGTACCTAAGGACTAGACACCACGAGTCATAGTCTATTCCATGAACCATTAGGTGACCCGTGGTCCAGAGTGGTTTCGAGATTGGAGAATTGGGCAGTGCTGGCAACGAGTGAGTCACCACGAGTCATTGGGTACACCACGAGTTGTCCCTCGTGGTGACCAACAGACGGAATTTGGCAATGTACTTGACAGATTATGACCACGAGTCGTGGTCACTGGACACGATTCATCCAATCCCTCGTGGGGACTGGCAGTCAACTTTTCCCTGCAACTTTAGTAAGGTCTTTTTCATAATTCATATTATCCTAAGGCCTATACTACATCATTTTAAGCATATTTTTGAAGAATTTAGAGGGGTTGAACAGTTTTCATCCCTCACCTATCACTTAGACTCTCAAAAGAACGTTCGTAGAACTCAGGTCATTCCTCTCAAGGAAAAACTAGGGCAGTCAACTTCTCCTCAAATTCTCAAGGGATTTTCTTCGGATTTCTTCATCAGGTATGTGGGAATTCAACAAGGGAATAGTTCTTCCCTTGTGTCCCCAAAAATCTTCTTTATTTTTCTCTATCAATTCAGCCCTTTGAATTCAAAATGTAGAAAATTATCAAAAAAATATCTTTAAAATTTTGAGTGATATATTTATCATGATTTTAACTGCGTTGTTATTCCCTATTTCTAGAAATTGTGAGAATTGTATCTAGTGAAATGATTTAGCCCTAGTTCTCAGTCGGTAGAATTTAGAATCTTGCGTGTTGGATTAGTTTCCCTTTAGCTTGATTCTATCAGATTTGAGATTCCCATATTGTTAGTGTATAGGAAATTTTAGTAAGGTATATACATGTTCAGTCTCAGTAAGATTATTAGACTCAGTGTTATCCAGAAATGTCAGCTGATCAGTTTGACTATAGTAATTCTTGAGGTGTCAGTAGTGCCTCCCAATTATCAAAATTAGACTCAGTATCAGATTTTTATGGTTCTTTAGGAGGTCATGAAACTTCCAGATAAGCAGCTCTGACCAGCCTTAGAACCCTAGCTTCAGATTATAGATTGTTCTTTAGACGGTTATGACGCTTTCAGATAAGCAACTCTGACAGTCTTAGAACACCAGTTACAGAATCCAGTCCGATAAGACTCTCAAGATACTTCCAGATAGGTATTCCTGACATAGTCTTGGGTCCCAGTTTTGAGCTATCAGCTTAGTAGTCATTTTAGGACTATCCAGTGAGAGTAGGACTTAGCACCTAGTAGATCGGGGTCCCAACGCACCCAGGGTCCCAAAACTACGTTGCCACTGTAGGTTATATTTTTATTGGCCTCATGGCCCCAGACCTGTGATAACTCAGTTCATGCCTTTATACTCTGGCAAGGTATATTGGGTCCTACCAATGGGGTGTATACATCGGACTCCACGTCTAGCTCACGTGGTTATATGCCGGTTGTAGAATCTCCTACTAGTCAGTTCAATTCAATCTCAGATTAGCTTAGTTCAGAATGGTTTCAGACTACTCATTTCAGACCAGTTCAGTACAGTATTTCAGATTAGTATCTCAGATTTAAGGCATGTCTTTTACCATCAGATAGGGTCATCTTGACCATCTCAGTATAGTTCAGTTTATTCAGTTTTTAGTATTTTAGTATTTCAGTTGTTCATTGCATGTCTTTACAGTTCAGTTATGTTATTCTCCGTGTTATGGTTTCTCCTACTTACTTAATACATTCAAAGTACTGACGCATACCTTTTATGATGTATTGTTCTATGATACAGCTGCAGGTTCTCAGTCTCAATACCATTAGCAGATCTCACCTAGAAGTTTTCAGCTGCATCAGTGGTGAGTCCTCATCTTTCGAGGACGATGATTATTTATTTTCAGTTATATTTTCTTCAGTTAGACTCAGAGTTAGGTGTGGGCTTATCCCAACAACTCATCAAGTATATGGCTTTCAGACACAAACATAGATTCAAATTTTCAGCTTTATTTCAGTTGTATTAAACTTTATGATTTAGCTCTTCTTCATAAATATTTTATTTTATTATTTTAAAGCTTCCGCTATGTTTTTATTTAGATTGCCAGCTTTATGATAGATCATGGGTTTAATTAGGGTTACTTGTGACTCCAAGTACTGTGTCTCGTCCAGGGTATAGACTCGGAGCGTGACAGGGTTCATCTTGAGGAAGTCTTGCTCTCTTGCCGTCGCTGCATTCTCATTCTAGTGGACATAGGCCACTACCTGCTGGTTGACCTGGGCTATCATAGCCTGAGCCAACATCTGAAAAGTGTCCCTGAACTCGGCTGGAGTAACCTACTCGGTCAAGGGATTCTCTAGAGTTGGTGGGGTTGGATGATGCCCATCTCCATTGCCATTTCCATGGCCATTTCCGTTGCCATTCTTTCTTCCATTTACTTGGTGTAAAGGCATATTTTTTAAAACACACATGGCACGAGTTAGAGGAATATCGAGAGATACTTCATTGCATGACATAGATCATGAACGAAGGAAAATTTCCTAAAACGTCTCGTAGCCTCTTCCCTTTAAGTGTGGCGCACTTCACACCTATAAAAAAGACTCTACTAACTCGATTTTCATACACCCTAGGACACACCTAAACCTTTGCTCTGATACAAATCTTGTCACACCCGAGCATGGAACCCAGATCAAGACACGGGACTTGGAACCACGAATGGCCCTAAGCTAACCCATGACATATGCATAGTAACTCAAGAGCATGAACTAAAATGGAATTTAAAATATAAACATGGATACGTGAAAATCTGCATAACATAAAGCATAAGTAAGAGTGACAATATCACAACGTTGAGTCATCTACTACATGTCTGTTTGAAAAAGCCTCTAATTGTAAGATGAGCTGATGGGACAACACCCCAACCTAGCTCTCTAAGTCTGAAACTAAAACAAGACATGAAAATAAAATTGATAAACGCCCTCAGATAATGAGAACTCACTGAGACTGAGAACTGAACTAGTCTAAGTGGGGTGAACTAACGATGAGACTGAGAAGCATCACCCGAACCTATATCATGAAACAATATAGCATAGAGTATGAGGTCAGTACGTTGAATGTACTGAGTATGTAAGGTAAGTAAAATATTCTAGTAAAACATTACAAAGAGTTCATGAGAGTATGATAATATAAAACGTAAGATGTCGATCATAAACTGAACATAAGAGCTCAAAATTTCAAAGACTATAATATAAAGCCGAATATGACTATTTTCACAAGTAAAATCTTGTAAATCATATCTTGAGATAAAATTCCATGAGTCATAATATCATAAGACATGAATATAATAATATATAAAAATTATGG